>BRDA01003193.1:96667-160452 GCA_036984385.1 Crenuchus spilurus
CCTCGAGGAGGAGGTTCGGACCGAGATCCCACCCCGGGGTCATTGGCCATCTTGGAAACGCGTCGACGCGCATTTTTGCAAATCGACATATTTTTGTAGTCGATTACGTCGATTATGTCGACGCGTCGCCCCACCACTAGTCCTCGGTGACAGGCCAGACAAAAAGTGATCCAACAAGTCCACCATGAAGACCAAAAACAAGACCTCGCTTTCTTCACCCAGAATAGGGTTACTGGGGCCCCACCCTAGAGCCAGGCTTGGAGGAGGAGCTCCTTGGTGAGCACCTGGTTGCCAGACCTCTACTCATTGGGGCCAGCCAGGTTCAACCAGAAGGAGCTATATGGTTAAACTCCCACATGGGCTAACCACCTGTGAGGGAGGCAGTTACGGTGGTTTGGTGCTGTATGATTTGGGTGTCGACCTAAGACTGTCGACCTAAGACCTAAAGGCTACTGAAGCTAGCTTTTGGGATGTGGACTGTATCGTCTCTGGTGGGAAAGGAGCCTTAGCTGGTGCATGAGGTAGAGATACCGGCTAAATATAATCAGGCTCACCTCATCTCACATCTCAGGCTCTGGAATCTTGAGAGGGGCTGGACACTTTTCCACTCTGGAGTTGCCCAAGGTGAGAGGCGTTGGGCAGGGGTATGCTTGCTCTTAGCGCCCTGGCTCTGTGCCTGTGTGTGACATTTTTCCCCAGTGGATGAAAGGCTAGCTTCCCTACACCTTTGAGTTGGGGGACGGGTTCTGACTGTTGTTTGTGCTTATCAACCAAACAGAAGTTCAGAAAACCCAGATTTCTTAGAGTCCTTAGAGTGGGTGCTAGAAAGCGCTCCCTCTGGGGACTCCATTGTTCTGCTGGGGGACTTGCTCATGTAGGCAACAACAGTGTGACTTGGAGAGGTGTGATTGGGAAGAACGGCCTTCCCAATCTGAACCTGAGTGGTGTTCAGTTACTTATTCATAAGTAACAACATGTTCAAGCACAAGGGTGCCCATAAGTGCACGTGATCATAGAAAACAACTATTGGACAGCTCTTTGAAGATTCTGCCAAACGGTGAAGGCGGCTCAGGTGGGGAAAGCAGTTTCTCACCAACACTGAGTTGTTAACATGCTCAACTAATCTGCATGTGTTTTGTGGATTTTGAAAAAGGTATTCAACCATGTCCCTCGGGATATCCTGTGGGGGGTGGTCCGTGAGTATGGGGTACTGGGCTATGTGCTAAGGGCTATATAGTGACTATATAAACAAAACATGAGAATTAGTACCTCCAAATCCGAGACCATGGTACTTAGCCGGGAAAAGGTGGAGTGCTCTTTCCAGATTGGGAGGATGTCCTTGCCTCAAGTGGAGGAGTTTAAGTATTTCGCTGTCTTGTTCACGAGTGAGGGTAAGAGGAAGCGGTAGATCAACAGGCGGATTGGTTCAGCATCCAGTGATTAGGGCTCTGTGCCGGTCTGTCTTGGTGAAGAGAGAACTGAGCCAGAAGGCAAAACTCTCTGTTTACTGGTAGGTTTACATTTCAACCCTCATCTATGGTGACCGAAAGAATGAGATTGCGGACAAAAGCGACGGAAATGAGCTTTCTTTGTAAGGTCTCTGGGCTCTTACTCAGAGATACGGTGAAGAGTTGGAGTAGAGCCGCAGCTCCTCGAGTAGAACCAGTTTAGGTGGTTTGGGTACCTGGTAAGGATGCCTCCCTGGTGAGGTGTTCAAGGCATGTCCAGTTGGGAGGAGACCCCTGGGAAGACCTAGGAAATGCTGGGGAGATAATATTTCTCAGCTGGCCTGGGAATGCCATGGAATCCTCCTATATGAACTGGAAGAGGTGGCTAGGGAGAGAGATACCTGGTGTACTTTGTCTAGGTTGTTACCCCAGCCACCCCGATAGAGATAAGTGGAAGATGATGGATAGAATTTTTGGTTTATCATTTTTTTTTACAGTCATCTTTTATAGTCATTGCACATACACTGACACATTTCTCAACTTTTTTGTTTAATTGTTGATCAGTATCAGATGAAAATCTGAAATTCATTATCTCAGATTATTAGAATATATGATTTCAAGTAAAATACTATTTAAACAGTAAATATATTGGGTATCTCTCAGTCTAGTTCAGCACAAGCAGCTACAGTCATTGGGAATACTGTTGTATTGTATCAGATGATGATTACTGATAGTCTCAAGGAGTGTAATCCATGAAATGTTATTGCTGAAGTGCAATGCAAAGTTTCTGCAGTGTGTGATGGTCGGGGGTGCCATATCATCTGTGGGTGTTGGTCCAGTGTTTTATCAAGTCCAAAATCTACCAGGAGATTTTAGAGCACTTCATGCTTCTGTCTGCTTTATAGAGATGCTGATTTCCTTTTCCAGTAGAACTTACCTGCCCACAGTGCCAAAACTACTGCCAAATGGTTTGATGCCACTGATTTTACTGTGCTTGTTTGGCAAGCCAACTCTCTTGATCAGAACCGAATAGAGAATTTGTTGTCAGGAGGAAGCTTAGAAACACCCAACCCATCAATATAGATGAGTTAGAGGTCACTCTAAAAGCAACCAGGGCTTCAGTAACATCTCTGCATTGCCTGAAACTGATAGCCTTCCTAACATTCCACATTGATGCAGTAATTTGTGATAAAGTAGCCTCAAAAGTAGAGTGTATAAATTAACATACTTGTCAGATGTTTCTATATTGTACACCCATCTGTCTTTGATATTATGAAATATTTAAATTCTGGATTTTCATGTGCCAAAAGTTATAATCAACATTAAAGCAAAAAATACTTTAAAATATGTTACTTTACTGTTATTACAAATGTTATTTGTCATGACTATAAAATATGACGGTTTACATTTCTGATTTAAATTATGAACAATAATAAACCTGTATATTTGATTGTGTACATAAACAACTATAAATGTAAGATGTTCACTTGCCATTAAACTAAGAGTTAATGCAGTTAATGCAATGCTAAAACAAATAAGGACAGTATTCACAGACATACTTTCAGAGGCTACTGATCACGTGTTGGACAGAAACAAATCAGCTGCAGCCTGACCATAGTTGTCCTTGTATGCCCAAGAGATCATTGATTGCTTTGCAAGGTCATAATGCCTTTTGAATACTCACAAAAGCTGCCAAAATGCAAACAGAGATTTTCACATTAAAAATTACTTCTAGAGGTTGTTTAATGGATATTCAGTATCAAGTTGTAGCTATGGTAGCTACAAAATGTGAACATGCTGAACATTTCTTTCAAAGAACATGCAGTATATGATTAACTGCCTTGTAGTGATTTCAGTGTAGTGAGATCAATATTCTTAATGTTTGTGTTTGTTGACTGTGATTCTGTTCTGATCTCTTGACCCTCCAGTTCCAGTAAGAAGGGTGTTCTATGGAGTGATTTTTTTGTTAAAAGTTTCACAATAGCAAAAATAAATCTGCAAGCAAAATCCACAGAAACATGACCATAAAGTATATCTTGTGAATGCAAAAAAATAAAACATTTACATTTTGACCATTTTTGGTTTCAATTTTTTTTTTAATTTTCCACAATTTTTGGTTTCATTATTTTTGTTTTTTTTATAACAGAATAACTTTTAAATAACAGAATATGCTCAGGAATACTTCCAGAAAGCATTGTCAGTGAACACAATGCCACCGTGCCATCTGCCGTTGCCAGCTGAAACTCTACAGTGCAAAGAGGAAACCATTTCTAAGCAAGCTTCACAAGCTCAGACGTTTGCACTGGGCCAGGGGTCTTTTAAAATGGAGTGTGGCAAAATGGAAGACTGTTCTGTGGTCAGATGAGTCACGATTTGAAGTTCTTTATGGAACACTGGGACGCCATGTCATCTGGACCAGAGAGGACAAGGATAACCCAAGTTGTTATCAACGCTCCGTTCAGAAGCCTGCATCACTGATGGTATGGGGTTGCATGAGTGCTTGTGGCATGGGCAGCTTGCATGTCTGGAAAGGCACCATTAATGCAGAGAACTATGTTCAGGTTCTAGAACAACATATGCTCCCATCTAGACGTCATCTCTTTCAGGGAAGACCCTGGATTTTTCAACAAGATAATGCCAGACCACATTCTGCAGCAATCACAACATCATGGCTACGTAGGAGAAGGATCTGGGTACTGAAATGGCCAGCCTGCAGTCCACATCTTTCACCTGTAGAGAACATTTGGCGCATCATAAAGAGGAAGGTGCGACAAAGAAGGCCCAAGACGATTGAACAGTTAGAGGCCTGTATTAGACATGAATGGGAGAGTATTTCTAAACTTGAGAAACTGGTCTCATCTGTCCCCAGATGTCTGTTTAGTGTTGTAAGAAGAAGGGGGGATGCCACACAATGGAAAAAATGGCCTTGTCCCAACTTTTTTGGGATTTGTTGACGCCATGAAATTTTGAAACAACATATTTTTCCCTTAAAATGATACATTCTCTCAGTTTAAACTTTTGATCTGTGATTTGTGTTCTATTCTGAATAAAATATTAGATGTTGCCATCTCCACATTCAGTTTTTATTCATAATTTGTTTAGTGTCCCAACTTTTTTGGAATCCGGTTTGTACAATCACACTAGACAAATCGCAATCAAGCACTCATGAACTCATGATACACTTCTACAAACATGTTGTGAAGACCAGACTTTGCTAGGTCCCTGTTCTTCAAATAAAAGTTGATGTCTATTTTTTTTATTTGTTTGATTTGGTTATTTTGATTGGGCTATATTTGTTTGAATTGTGTACTTTTAGTACTTGTGTGACAATAAGATGAAGTTTAGGTCAAATTTACACAGAAATATAGAAAAATGTGTTTCTAAAAAAAAAAAAGTGTTTCACAAACTTTGACGCACCACTGTAAGAAAAATGCAGTTTTTGGTTCATCCTACAACTTTTTAACATGCATATATGCTCAAATTCTTAAAATAATGATTTTAATTAATCAGATTAATTAAAATCAGATTTATTAATTAATAAACTCTCTTATTTATTATTATTATTAATAATACTAATAATAATAATAAATGAACTATTACAAAAGTTAAATTAACTATTTAAATGTACAATTATTAATTTACATCAGATTTTTTAAATTACCTAGTAATTATGTTTATCATTTTGCTGTTGTCCTGTCTTTGTTACAGCTGTCTGCGGGCCATCCGGATGCTGCAGAAAAATGGCCACATTCCCAGTGACCCCAGCCTTTTTAAGTCCTATGCAGCCTACGGCCATTTTATAGACGTGAGAATAGCTGCGCTGGAGGCTGTTGTGGACTATACTAGAGGTATCTCATTATGTGAACTGTGCAGTTAATCAGATGTTGTATTTAATTTTTTTATGCAGTGTGGTTTTCAACCCTAAGATCACTTCATAACAATTTAAGCAAGGGTGCCCAACCCCACTTTTGGAGAGCTACCACTCTGGAGAAATTGGATGAGTCTGAAAGCCTTTGTTACTTGCATCTCATGTATTTGATTAAAGGTGCATCTCAGCTTTGAAGGCTGGTAGATCCACAGGACCAGAATTGGGCAACCTTGAACTAAAGGAAACAAGCTCTTGTATTATTCATATTAAATGGATTTGTGCAGAATGTGACCTTTTCTGCCAAAGTCACCACTAATGACATTGTTTTTATATATATATATATTATATTTATTTAGCATAAATTTGTAATCTGTGAGATTTCATGTATATGAAGTATCCCTACCCTATCAATTGCAAATGCAACCTAGTTCCAATACTACAGTACTCTTAGGAAATTAGTCTTACTGTTATATAACTTACACAGTTACATTTAACAGAGCTGACCACCACAAATTTTGGGTAAATATTTTAAATAATGTTTATGACCTCATTTCTCATTCAGTTGTAAACACACACATTAATTCAAAAGCAGGATGAAGACATGTCACTCTCCATTTCAACCGAAGGGCAGTATATCCTTGAGTGCACTTTTGGACCTCTAAGGGAAATGTAATGAAAGTTTTACACAAGTCCTTAAGACCGTGCTCACTTTATAGAGCCTTTGGCAAATTACCAAATATGTTTTATGTGGAAAAAGGTGCTGAAAAGCCAAACACGTTTGTTTGCATAAACATAGATGACGTTCCATCCTGGCAATGTGTGTAGCCACTTAAGTACTGCATTTAAAATACAGTAAGCAAACAGCAAAGATTATCTCTGTCTACAGATTATTAGGGAGATTTATATCAGTTTTTTTAACCTCCATATGAGTTTTACATTAGCCTGGCCTGCTTGAACATTACAGGTCTAATGTAAAACCTGTAAATCAAGTTCTGGCAGGAAAGGCACTCACATTGCATTGAAGGAGGACTTTATGGACCTATCCAGCCTAATGCCATAGACGTATGTGTGTTTTACTTACTGTTTATTAACAGTTGACAGGAGCGCTGATGAGTTTCAATGGCTGCTGGACATGGTCCAGAATGACCCAGCACACTACGTCAGGTCAGCAGTGTTTCATTTATTGTTGAATATATCTAAAGAGGATGTAGAATTTTATTTAGAATACATTTTATTTATTAATGTACGTTGCATAAACAGTGATTACAGCATGATTTTTGCATTCTTCCACTGAGGCTCTGAATATATACTTGAGAGTATGTGAGTCCTGTCATACTTTTTTGGTTTTCTTTAGGCATAAGATTCTTAGTATGCTAGCCAAGAATCCACCCTTCACAAAAGCAGCAGAATCATCTCTGTGTAATGAGGCTCTAGTGGACCAGCTATGGAAACTGATGAATTCAGGTAGGTCTGTCATACAAACACTGGAAAGTGTAGTCCACAGATGGATGGACTGTTCTTTGCAGTGAATAGTGGGGATTTGGCAGGCAGTGAATAGGCTTCATTGTCAGATTATCATTCCTCAGTGCCAAAAGCACTCGCATTTGATTAAGCAATTATCCTGACAGCATATTGATTTCTAATGCTGGTCTCAGAAGAGCTTACCTGTGGAGTAGTGTGGGGCGACGCGTCGACATAATCGACTACAGAAATATGTCGATTTGCAAAAATGCGCGTCGACGTCTTTCTAAAATGGCCACACCCACTAAAAACATGGATTTCTCTGGGGAGCAGGCTGTGGCTAAAAAAACTCGCACACGAAAATCTTAAGTTTGGGAGTATTTTGGACAGAGACTGAACAATGTGGTGTTATGTAAGCTTTGCCAAATGGAGATGGCTTATCACAGCATCCCGAAGCGCTTCGTCAAGACGGCAGCGAGACACCTTAAGTTGTGTTTATTTGTTCTCTCCACCCTAGCATTATATATGACAAATATTAGCATGTGTTGCTAATGTGCACGTTAGTAGTAGTCACTATAAAGTAGTCACCTTTACTGCTATCAGGGCCTGAATTTCTTTGATTCCCGCAATTAATTACAGCTAAACATTCGCTCGGTTCGGATTGTGAGACGGACTGATGGTCGGGCGGACTGACTTCCGTACTGGACGCTGCACTCGGCGCGCTCACTCTTCATCTGTCTACAGAGCTACGAGAACCTTCTGCTTTAGAGGCGTTTCTCTCAGTCAACTTTCAGAACCAACAGTCACTGATAAGAACTTGTGGCACGTAAACACGGAGCGCTGACTAAAACGCAAATCTCCATCGTCTGAAATTGAACTCGCTCAAAAAATAGCACCGCCAGAATCCGACTCTCCTTCGCGTGCATGAGCATCACACAGCAGTGCAGAACACATCGCACTCACTGTTTCTGTTGTTTCTGTATTTAAATAACTATTTTTATTATCATTACTTTCACAGAAACAACATCTCATAAAGCACCAGTTGTGTTATATTTAACAAACGGAAATCCTACATAAATCCATATTATTAGAACGTTGTTAAAACAAAATACACAACAGAGATTCTGCTACAGCTCCTAACATCATCTCATGTTATTGGTCTAAATTCAATGATTTGCATCTTTTCAGAAAAAAGACATTGTACGCTATTTTAATGTTCTCTGACCCAGAGCTGAGTTATAACACATCAAGTGTGCTTACACAGTAAATCTGCCAGTGTTAAATCAACACTATTAGAGTTAAATTAAGACTGAGGGTGTAACACTCCCATAGCTTGTCTAACCTTAAAGCAGTAACACTCCCAGTGTTCATTTAACTCTAATAAACACTGTAATGCCTAAATGTTCTTACAGTCACCCCAACACAGGAGACATGTAGACCCATACACCAGAGGAGAAGAGAGATTGTGTGTAGGTGCTGGGGTGTGTGTTAGTTACTTCTGTTTGTTGTTCAGGTTGAACATTTTTTGCATTGTTAAAAATCTTGCTTTAATTTCATGAGAGATTTTATGTTTGACTGCACAGAGAAGGTACATTTTAACACAGGAGTTTGTATTGCAGGTTATGAGAAGATTAAAGAAAATATAGAAATATTAAGAGGATTTCTCTTTTTTTCATAATTTTGGATAAATTATTAAGTGCAGACAACAAGGCAACAATTAGATTAATCGGAAAAAATAATCGTTAGATTAATTGATAAAAAATAATAGTTAGGTGCAGCCCTACTGTGGAGATTTCCTAGTTCCAGGGGGAGTTTTGTTTCCACATACCACAGAGCTGTCCCCCAGATTTCCAACCAAATTCATCCATTCTGGGGTGTACGGTGGAACCTTGGTTATCGTTTGCTCTGGTTATCATACAATTCTGTTATCATTTACTTTTTTTTGTGGGGGGGGGGGGTCCCAGGTTTTGTTCAACTCCCTGAACATGTGACTTGCTGCTAATCTTGCAAAAACAAAACATCCACCCACATGTTCATCATTCTTTCTGGCTTTGTTTCTTGTTGAGGGAGCATCATCCAAAACATTTCCATTGTATTTCCAGTGTTTCCTGTGGTTGTTTATTGAGACCTCTCTGGGCACATTTTCATGCATCAAGATATCGTCATTGGACTGTACCCAGACTTATGAGTGAAACCAAGTGCAGAGCAGACAAAGGCTAAAGAGCTTCACATAAAAAAAGGCTTGAGAAGCACCCAAATAATAACGCTCAAAATAAAACATGTCACACTAAAGCAACGGCGTTCAGCACTACCACCTGTCAAGGGTGTGAAACAAATAGCTGCCGAGAACCCTGAGAATGGGTGTACAAAGGCTGCTGGCTGCACCACACTGGCATGCTCTTAAACAGAGCATAAACCCGTAAAAATGAATGTTCATTTATCAATTGTATTAGTCTTATAATCTCTCTTATCTCTCATTGTGTTCTGTGTGTAAAACTGTAGTTAATCTATATAAAATGTATTTTTGTTAATAATTTTTTTGGAGTGTGTGGAACAAATTAATTGGATTTACATTATTTCTTATGGGAAATACTGCTTCAGTTATCATCAGACACTTTAGAACAGATTAATGACAAAAACTGAGGTTCTACTGAAAATGTAAAAATGTGTGTATCAGTCGGCCTTAAATCACTCTAAGACATGGAACATCTCATAATGATGATCTTTCATTGTGATTTAATAAAAAATACACAGCCGTCTATAACCTGCTTTTCAAGGACTGGCTACTCTTTTTACAGATTCAGGAAAATATGTTCTTTTACAACCTCTGGCATAGGGTTGGGCGGTATTGGTGTTTTTCATACCGTGGTATGAGCTTGAGAAAATACTGCGGTATGCGGTATTATCGGCGGCGGCTGCTGAGTGCCCCCTTCATGTGATAATAATAATTAAGTATATATAATAATATAAGTTCATTTCAGTGTCTACATAAAGCAAAAATAATCCATTGTATTTTATTTCGTTAGATAACAGGGAAATGAAACTAAATATAGTTTATTATACATTTATTTATCATAATCAATAACACAATATATAACACAATAACACACACTGCACACTCTTTCTTTGAGCTCTTCTATAATTCGTTTCATTTCCCTGTTATCTAACGAAATAAAATACAATGGATAATTTTTGCTTTACGTAGACACTGAAACTTTAATAAACTATAATAATTATTATCGCAGCGTGCGCGCAGACTCACACACAGAGAAGCAGACGGAGGGCCGGTTGTATAAATAAAACGGAATAACTTTACCAGAGACCGAAATAAACAATTACTTGTTTAGTTTTGAAATAAAAGTATCAAGTAAGTGTGTGTGTGTGTGTGTGTGTGTGTGTGTGTGTGTGTGTGTGTCTTTCTGTGAAACTGGCGCTGTGTTTTGCTGACGAGTATTTTCGTGGCTTTGCCCTGAAGATGCCAATACATAAAAACCGATCTAAAATGAATAAATAAATACATTCTCTCTGTGAGTTTCGTTTCATTTTGAAATATAATATAGCATTTTGAGTGTTTGTGTGTCTTTGTGAGTTTCTGAGAATATTTCCCTCACTTTGCCCTGGAGACGGCAATGCATAAATAAATCTCAAACGATCTAAAATAAATAAATAAATACATTCTCTCTGTGTTCTTCATTTGATTTTAAAATATAATATAGTATTCTGAGTGTCTTTCTGTGAAACTGGCTTCCCTCACTTTGCCCTGGACAGTTTTTCATGTAATTAGCCCATCAAAAGGACGCTCATCGTTTCCCAGCAGTGTGGCGATGCAAGCAAGGGATTTTCCCCTGACGAGAAATTTCGTTGCATCCGCGCTTCCAGTGGTGAGCTCACAACCGATTTGTTGATGGATGCATTTGTCATATTAAATAGTTGTCATTTATAGATATTTCTTTTGTAGTCCTTCTGCCATCTTTCGTGTCTTGGGGAGATGTTCCGTACTTCAGTTGAATTTGTAAATCACTCAAGAAGAACATGATCTGTGTTTAACATGGCTTATTTAAGTTTTCAACATCATTTTAATATTCGCTACATACTTTTCTACCACCAATCTAAAAAAAACCACCTCCCCCGACTCAACATTTTTGGTGAAAAAGGATGATAAATTTTTTTTTTACTTGGCCTTAACTTTAATATGATCACCAGAGCGGGAATCGCAGCGTGCACGCAGGTACACACACAGACACACAGGACTTTACCAGAGACCGAAATAAACAATTACTTGTTTAGTTTTAAATAAAAGTATTGTGTGTGTGTGTGTGTTTCTGTGAAACTGGCCCTGTGTTTTGCTGATGTGTTAAGTCGCAATTTTAATACTTCTTTTTGAAATGCGCCACATTACCTCACGTGATTAATACAGTCATAACTTTTAGATACCGTCACCATATTTAAATACTGCGGTATAACAAAATACCGTTATACTGCCCAAGCCTACTCTGGCAGTGTTTTTAAGAGTTCTGCTGTTATTTCTAACAGGACCTGCTCCTGTATGATTGTCAGCTTGTATGTCATGAAAGGCATGCTTCTGTGCCAGGACAAATTAAAGTTTGCAGACACAAAATCTTTGCCACACAGATTTTATTTATACTGAACTGTTGCCAACGATATACCTCTGTTATTTTACCAAGAAATATTACTTATTGGCGGCACGGTGGCTTAGTGGTTAGCACGTTCGCCTCTCAGCGTTGCGGTCTTGGGTTCGATTCCCCATCTGAGCTGAGTTTCCATTTTCTCCCCGTGTCTGCGGGGGTTTCATCCGGGGTCTCCGGTTTCCTCCCACAGTCCAAAAACATGGAGGTCAGGTGAATTGGGTACTCTAAGGCCTTGTCCACACGTAGCCGGATATTTGAATAAACGCATATATTTTTATGCGTTTGGGCCTTTCATCCACATGCAAACACAGTTTTACACCACCAAAAACGATTGATTATGAAAACTCTGGCCAAAGTGGAAATTTTGGAAAACTACGTTTTTGCGTTGCGAAAATGATGTGGGGGAGATATTCGTTTTTAAACCTGGCTACGTGTGAACTAGGCCTAAAATTGTCCGTAGGGGGGTGTGTGTATGTGTGTGTGTGTGTGTTTGTGTGTGTCACCCAGCGATGGACTGGCGCCCAGTCCTGGGCTTAGTTGAATAGTGTGATGCCCTGCACCCAGTGAGGGGGTAGGGGACTAACCGCGACCCTGATTAGGATTAAGCGGGTGTGATAATGAATGAATGAATATTACTTATTTTGTGAAGGTTTATTGCTTTATTTAATATTATAATCTATGTGTTTCAGTAACTGCTGCCATATAAGTAATATTCCCCAGTATTATATATTTTCTGTTTTCTCAGAAGACAATTATTTGAATCTAGGTTTTGATACTATCTTTTGTTTTGTTTTTTTGCCTCTTGTCTACACGTCACAGGTACATCTCATGACTGGCGCCTACGTTGTGATTCAGTG
Source organism: Crenuchus spilurus (assembly GCA_036984385.1). NCBI lineage: Eukaryota > Metazoa > Chordata > Actinopteri > Characiformes > Crenuchidae > Crenuchus > Crenuchus spilurus. The sequence continues at coordinate 108,951 of BRDA01003193.1, forward strand.
AATCTGTACCACACACTCTTTGGGCTGACCAGGCCCTCGTGCCTGCCTCTTCCTGAGCTGGGCCTGGTGCTGAACCTGAAGGAGAAGAAAGCTGTCCTCAATCCCACCATCAAGACTGAACAGAGCTCTGCAGGCCCAGAATTGCCACCTGCTATGGTCTTCACTAGCAGTGTAATCCCACAACTCCTTCCTTCCTTTTTTATTTTATTTTTTCTCTCTCAGAGAGGTTTCTCTCAAACCTAGTGCTAATATACAGTTTATTTCCTTAATGTTTTTCAGTATTTGGGACTGATCTTAGATGTTTATCTAGGATACAAAATTACCTGCTCATTGAGCCACTATGAGAATTTTTTAAGTCTGTAATACAGAATTACTGAAATTGTGGCTTTACGGTATGAATGAAACTTAAGTGATTGGCCATTTGCAGCTTGAAGAGGAGCATGTTGTCATGGAATCAGCATTGAGCGGTGTTGCCCTAGCACCACAGGGTATGAAGAGAAAAGCAGAGACTCCATTGGGCTCGCCCCCTGAACCTGGGCAAGTGCTGCAGGAGGACCCAGTGGTCAAAGGACCTATCAAGAGCAGAGTAAGTATCACTCATGTTTAATGTTGTAATAATATATACTATGTACAGCCTAGAGAACTATGATATCTCTTAATGTAAAGCCTCTGTATGCCTCTATAAGATGAATCTGCTGTACTTGTTTGCCTGTGTTGATACTCAGAAGTTCTGAGATTCTCATAAACCATGAAGAAGTCAGATTTTGTTATTTGTTTAACACAGTAATTTGTTTGTCCCCCTCTCAGTTTCCCACTCAAGAAGAGGAGGATATTGACATGGACACAGTTCATGACAGTCAGGCCTTTATTTATCACCACCTCAACATGCTGGATAGGCCTTCCACACCAGGCAAGTCAGGAATCAGTAAATGCAATATTCCATTTTTTATTTATAGAAGAGACTGTGAAAGAGTGAAATGACCATACAATTGTGTTGTTCTGCATTTTGCAAATAATTCAGTATATAAGTGTCATATAGAATTCAAATTACCCTCTTAGCCTGCATTTACACAGACAGTGAAGCAACACTACATGGCAGCTGGGCTTCTTTCATTATCAATAGTCGCGTTTCCATTGACCCTGAAATATCGCAAATTAGAATTGCGAATAGTCGTATCGAAATTGGTTTATATCGCAAAAGTGTAATGGAAACACTGGAATGGACTTTTTTAGCATTAAGGGAGTCACGTGATCAACAACCGGACGTTTCCATTGGCGAACAAGACAACGGAGAAAAAGACAACAATAAAAAGTAAGAGGATGAAGATGACGCGGCATATTTGGAATAACGAGGAGAATCCTTGGACAATGTACAGCTGGCTCCACTAGAGATCTCACAGCATTGCAAAGTTCATTAAAAGTTGAGTGTGTCATTCTAAAATGTTGAATCCACAGCTCTTCTGTAAAATCATTGACTACAGTTTCCCAAAAACGCTGCATACGTAGCCGCTCCCAAGTATAAGGGGCTTGTCGCTCCAAAGCCTCGATAAGTCATCGTCCCCTCTGATGGCGCTAGTGCCGTGGTAGCAGTATGTATAAAGCTGAAGTATGTGTTTACATCCACTGCCGCTATGTTTGTAATGAATTGTTGCGAGAACAAACATATTCACACGTGATTTTATAAAAGTATTTCACATTTAATGGAAACACCGCAATTGTGAAACTTGTTTTGTCGAATAGTTTTTTCGACAAAACAGAATATCGATAAAGTTTTGCGCAAAACTGCAATGGAAACGTGACTACTGATAGCTTGTGATGTCTGGTGACAGAATGTAGCATGAATGCTGCCAACACAGTGGCACAAAATAATTGAGCAAGGTTTAACTTCATCCAAATTTAGGAGCAAAGTGATCTGGCAATTATGACTGCAAACCAAACATGGTTGTATGTGATCTCTGCTATCCCGAAACCACTTTTTTGAATACTAGATTTTTCTTCATACCATAGCAATGGAAGAGAAACTGATTGTTGGACTTGGTACTTGTGCTGATACTGTGTACTGTACTAAATGTGCCCAAAACCTTTGTATGGAAATTTGTGGTAAGAACTGCATGGGAATGTATCTGATTTGTGGTCAAATTGTGGTCAAATTTGTGGCTCTACTCTCTATAAACACTACTATGGTGTACTGACATGGCAGTTGGCATCTCTGAAACCATAGCATTCAAAGGTCAGTTTTAAAGACGAGTAAACAATGTTGGCTAATGAGAGGCAAGAAGTCACTGCCTGTGTGAATGCCAAGTTAAAATGAGTTTCATTCATTCCAAACTGCTCATTTCAGAATTTGAGTGATTTGATTAGGCTGCTGTGAATAACAGTGAACTGAAAGAGTAAATGTAATTAAGCAGTGGTGTTTGTGCTTATGAGAAAAGTTATAAGAATCCTGTCAATTAGTTTGTTTGGGTTGGCTGAATCAACCTCAAGCAGAGCTTACCTCCAGCTCTAATCTAACAAGCCTGATCAGGATAATAAAGGCTTTCAGGATTATTTGAATATCAGAGTGAGGTGTGTTGGCTCTGAATTGTCCAGGATAATAGGTCTCCAGGACCAGGATTTGGCTTCACTATCCTAGATCAACACTGAATGGATACTCAGCTCAGACAAGAAAACAGGTCACAAACGGAGTCTGTCAAAATCATGTTTAGTGCAAATACATTCTACCACATTAGGTCATAATTTGACCTAAAAAACTCAATTTGAAGATGAAGATACGTAATGATTATGCATGATAAAAGATAACGTACTGTATTAAAAGGTAAATGAATACATGTAAAAATTGATATGTAAACATTGATGTTAGGATCTTCTTGCACTGAATAACCATATGATCTTTTACCCATCCATATTTCTGCAGGTAGAGAACCTCCCACAATAGAGCAGACTGTGATGTCCATGCCTGCCACGCCTATACCCATGTTCAGCAAAGATAGCATTTCCTCCTCCAAGCATGGTGGGGAGCACCACCACCATCACCACCACCACCACCACCACGAGCACAAGAAGAAGAAGAAGAAGCACAAGCATAAGCATAAACACAAGCACAAGCATGAGAGCAAGGACAAAGAGAAAGAGCGAGACTCCCACACATTCAGTAATAGCCCTGCTAGTGGCCGGTCCATGCGCTCCCCTTCTCTGTCTGACTAACGAACTGACCACATCAGCATAGTTCAGAAGATTCATTTTGATTTCATTTATTCAACTTGCGAAATGGTCTTATGGTAGGAAATATATTTTTGTTATTATGAATGGTTTTAACTAGTTACATCCTGTCTATTCTATAGCATGAAGGGTGCTGATGAATGACAGTTCCCATCATGTTTCCCATTCTATGGTCAGTAGGAAAAATGCAATGACGCTGCTTCAGTTAATGACTGAAACATTTTAGTTTGACCCTTACACGATCTCAAGTTTCAGTTTGGACTCTACTGTGTAGTCTTTAACTACTACTGTGAGAAAGCCCTGAGTTTCTTCTTTGGTGTTATGACCGACCACACAGATTCCCTACATCTTCATAACCACACACATACGTACATCTCTCACCACAAGGACCACTGAGGCCTTCTTGCCTAATAAATGACAGCATTCTCTGGAGTGTTTTTCACTCAACAGACTCTTTGACCCAGTTAATTCCCTAGTAGTGTTTCATTAGCTACTGGAAATTGTGGACAAACTGAACACTGTAAGCTTACTTAAGGGATGAAAACATTATTTCCCTGCTTTAACCTCCCTCAAACCTGAGGTCATACAACAAACTTAACTAAACTTATATACACTCACTGCCCTCTTCATTAGATACCTTGTATCTACAGTCTTGTGTTTTTTCAGCTCTACTGAGCATACAGGTGCACTTTGTAGGTCTACAATTATAGACTATAGTCCATCTATTTCTGTGTATATTCAAAAATTTTCTTCAAATGTTCAGAGCCTCCACAGAAGGTATTTGCGTGGTAGAGAGAGAGAGCGAGAGAGTGAGAGAGCGAGAGAACGAGAGAGAGAGAGAGAACACGAGAGAACAAAAGAACTTTATTGATCCCTTTAGGTGGTTCCTTCAGGGAAATTAAGGATCTATCTATCTCTTATTGAAGCACTACAGAATGACCAAAACAAACTGCAGCAACAAATTAACTAATGTCTCTGACTTTACATCCACTAGATGGATCAACAAAGGTGTCTAATATTGTGGAAAGTGAGCTAACATAGTGTTTAAAATCTCTAGCAGATCTGCTGTGTTTGATCCACTCGGCACAACACACATTAACACATCGCCACCACTTCAGTGTCACTGAAATACAAAGAGAAACAGAGTCTGTACCATCTACAGTCTGTAATTATAGAACTACAAAGTACCTGCATGCTCAGTGAAGCTGACATAATGAACAATGAGTGTAAATACAAGGTATGTGTATCTAATGAAGTGACCAGTGACTGTATGTTAATCATACTTTACCTTTGGATTAAATTGTTTAAAAGCCATACATTACTTTTGTCTTTAGTGTAACCATGTTTGAGGGTTTTTGAAGCAATACTGATTTTTAAGTTGTGCTGTTTTTTATCTGCAGTTTTCAAGAAAAAAAACTTGTCATTGTCATAGTATTTGTTAATAAAATGTCCTTTAATGTACAGCTATGGTGAAAGTGACATTTATTCACTGGATATGTTTTGTGCTGGTTTTACTCCATCACTTGAACAGTTTCTCTTCCAGTTCCCGTGAAACTCAAAACACCATATGGACAAGACATGTCAATCGTTCACTGACTAAAATTAGTTTGTCAACTTCTGTCTGGCCTTTGTAATGAATAATTAAAATCACAGTGTCGGTTTATAAAAAGATAAATCCCCATGAAATTACCATTTTTTTCCAGATGTAATTTTATCTAACTACTCTTTTTTTTTTTTTTTTTTTTTTTTTTTTTTAAGGTTTAGTGTTTCATTTTTGTTTTACTTTATGTGAAAATGGCTTTTAAAATCTGTTTTATTTTTAAAAACCAGACTAATTTAATTTAACAAACTCAGTGCAGTTGGGGAAATCAATTTATTTAATACATTTAAAATTCAAACTATGGAATCACCTTTCTTGGAGGATGTTCTACCAGGTTTGTAACTTTGTAGCAAATAAAAATACAGACATTACACAAGCCTTTTGTTTAACCCTTCGCAGACTTGGACTATGTTGCTCACTTAAAAAATTCTGTTGCCTTTATATACCACATTAAATCATGCTTACCATGCCAATGCTTGCTAGCTTTGTTTTCAACATATCCCCCTATATATACTGACAATTACTTTTTCACTGTGACGTCATCATATTGAATTTAACATATAAAACATAAAATCGGATTTGATTTTTTCCTTTTACAAGAAAAAAACAAACAAACATGCTCAATTAAGCTTTTTAAAGACAAAAATGGAAACAATGTGAATATGTAATAGTAAACTGCAGATAAAATAAAGCTATATACAACTAGTTCACATCAAAAACATTTATCCAGAAGCCTCTTTTCTCATTTTCTTTGCCTTACATCAGCGTTTTGCTTATGTTTGAGTTTTCGTGATAATCTCTTCAGTTTGCGCATGCGTGCACGCCTCCTCCTGATTGGTTCACTGGAGCTGCTTATCTGTGCTTGTGCTCTCGCTGCTGCAGTTTGTGCGCGCGCCGCTGGAGGAGGAGGATGGAGCTAAAACCGGTACGGTAAGAGGAGATGTAGACGTTTCAGGATTTATTTGATAAACTTTCATTTATAATGTTTCTGTCAGCTAGTGAGAGTTTTCGAGACTTACTTTCGAATTTTTGTCGTTTTGTAAACTTTAGGTATGATTTATGTGTGCACTTAAGTGGGGCACTGACTATTTTATTGATATTGAAATGAAAAAAGTACAGAAATGGCAGACTTTTGTTTAATATCTGAACATTCTGTCTTGTGTGAAACACTAAAACAAATCAAACCTATGAAAAAATATGGAATCAGCTCGCAATGTAATTTCTAAAAGAAATTAACTAAATTACTTTAATTTTCCTTCTTTTTACTCTTTTTTAAAAGTTGTTTTATAGGAAACATTAAAACTCCATGTTCTGCATAGAGATTATGAGAATCGTATCATAGACTGTGTGATAGAACCTAATATAACCTATAATAATTTTACTTCATGTAGAATTAATAACGAAGGTCATATCTGGGTTAATTTGACTGAAATTTAAGTAAACGTTTATCCAGAAACCTCCTTTCTCATTTTCGTTGCCTTACATCTGACTGTTCTTGATGTTCTTTAATGATACTTTTTATGTTATTTTTAAAATGTACTACCAGGCCCTCTTTACTGTCATCTCTCTCCTCTGGGGATCCAGTGTGTGCCTGGCTTACGTCCTTAGTCGCTCTGGAAAAACAGGGACCTCAGACAGCTGTAAGCTTCCTGTGATTTACTTCATTATTTTTATTTGTAGGACTTAATGACAGTCCATTCAAACAGTGATTAAAGCGTTTTTGAGTTTAAAGAAACTGGGGAAAAAAAGCTTTCTTCATATTTTTTAAACATATAGCCTGCAAAACAGGAAACATATACATTTTAATTTTCCACAGAGGATCTATGTAATGCATTTTGGAAAGACAGTCTGTGTTGGGATCATTTGTGTACTAAAGAGCAAGTCCAGCTCATGTTTCTACATCTTAGACACACTAGGGTGGAAACATTTCATGCATGGTTCCATTTTTTTCTATTTTCAAATGTCAGATTCAACAATTTCTTTTATAACTGTCTATTATGCAGTTTTTTAAGTAAAAAGGTTTTTGCAGATTTGCATCAGACATGCATGCTTCAGGTCTGGCGAGCCGGTAGCGTTTAAAGAAACAACTGTTTACTGTTTCCCATCCACCACCTGACTGGACTGTTGGAAATCTGGGTAATATTTGCTTTACTTTACCTTGAGTCAACATTAAGATGTGCAGGAAGAGCTCCGCTGCCTTCTGACCCAGATTATTTGACCCTAGTTTAAAAAACATATATTTGTGATATGTTAGAGAGAGACAAATTATTTTTTAAACATTACAATTAGGTTTGTCTTAGTGTTCCCTCACTTTCTGCTTTACTTCTCTGTCACTGAAGTATATGTCCAATGTGTGTCCTTCCAAGTGAATGTATTCCAAAAGGATGCACCCTCACCAGTCTCTTTACTGGAAACCTCTACCTAGTTCCAACATTTTGGTGTAGACTTGGAAATTATAGTCCTTATTTGCACATCTGATTCATAGTTTAGTCATGTGTTATCTCTTTGTCAGTGGACAGCAGAGCTGCTATTGTCTGGATAATAGAAACACTAATTTGTGAGGCAGCAAATTATATCAGGGGAACATCTGTTACGTCACTGACAATAGATGGGCAACAGTCTCTGTATACCTATATGTAGACATAATCTATGTTAAAATATGTTTAATTGACCTAAATGGTATGTAGACAATGAGTAGTAACTATTTCTAATAAAGGGCATGGATCAGATTATTTGACTTCTGCCTTTTATTCTATCATAAAGTGTAATGCCATATATGAGGAACTTGTGAGTCTAACCAAGGTTGGTGTTGCTTTTAGCCTCCAACAGAAGTTAACCTTCTGTTTCCCATCTCAGTCCAGTCAGATTCACAGTATGACAGCACATCAGGATCCTGCAAAAACAGGTGCTTTGAACTGCAGGAGGCTGAGGCCCCAAACTGTCGTTGTGACAACCTGTGCAAAACCTACAACAGCTGCTGCTCAGACTTTGATGAGCACTGCTTGAAGACAGGTATTCTCCCTACCCACATCAACAACTTTTCCCTGTATATGCTGACATTGCAGATGTGTCTCCTTATAACTTTATGCCCCTCTTGGAAATCCATGTTTTTACAGTATGTCAAAAATATCCTAAGAACAGATTTCTTGAAGATCAATTGAGGACACATTGCACAAAGAGACAATTTTTGTATTTGTGAATTTATCTCTTACACTACTCTAGTTTAGCTTTATGTACTCTGTTAATGAGTAGAACTTTATGCTATGTCTGTTGCCGAATAATCATTAATGGCATGTGTCTACTCCTGCTCAGAGGGGGGCTTTGAATGCAGTAAGGAGCGCTGCGGGGAATCCCGAAATGACCAGCATGCCTGCCACTGCTCAGAAGACTGCCAAGCCAAAGGAGACTGCTGCACGAACTACAGGACTCTTTGCAAAGGTTGGAAATGACCCAGAACTCCATAGAATATGTACAAGATGGACTATATGAGAAATGCATTTAATAAAGCTGCAAAAGCACAGGAGAGACCATCCGGGTTTGCCGTTTACTGACAGAACACACCTTCCTCCTAGGTGACACTGCCTGGGTACAAGAGGAGTGTGAAGAGATTAAGAGCCATGAATGTCCTGCTGGGTGAGTGAACCTCAGACTCACATGGACACAATATGTGGGTCTACTTATAATTAAAGATTTCTATACAATATCAATTCTTTTCACTGTTGTTTATAAACTGTGGCCTTAATTCTAAGCTTCATTTATAAGCATTCCCAGCAAGTGATAATTTATGATCACATTCTTCCCCTTTATAATAAATTTGGTTATAATATTTTGGTCCTAGATCAGCCCAACCCCTCTGAAATACTCCATGAATACAAAGCTCAGGTGGCAGACTTCACACCATAAGTCACACTTTCAAATGCAGCACTGAATTGACATCAGCTTTCCTGGCAGACAACATGCACTTCGCATTGCCCTAGTCTATTTTACATATTTGTAGTGTGGTAAGAGCATATTGAGCTGATGCACATGACTGAATGCAAATGCAGACTTGCACGTCTGTGTGATGAAACACCTGCAAATGAGGCCTTTTGACTGAGTGTGTTACAGGAGGTGTGAGGGTCAATTATATGCATGTGACTTTTCAGTCTGAGTTTGACCCAGGAAATGTCTATAAATGGGGTCTGTTTGTTTCAAAGTTTTAATTTTCTTTGTGTAGGTTTGTTCGTCCACCTCTCATCATGCTCTCTATTGATGGTTTTCGTGCCTCTTACATGAAGAGAGGCAATACAGTGATCCCTAATATTGAGAAACTGAGTAAGACTCCATGTCTGTTGTAATAACACATATGGAATGACATTATATGATCTAATGTGAACATCTTGAATAGTTCTGTTTTTATCTGTGGCTCATGTGTTCTGATGAAAACATCTTTTCTTTGAAGGAACATGTGGAACCCATTCACCGTACATGAGACCAGTTTACCCCTCCAAAACCTACCCAAATTTATATACAATTGCAACGGTATGCATTTTATATGCATTCATTTAATTTTTGCACTATTGTAGCTGCATTTGACCTTTGTTATTCTCTCTGCATCCTCTTGTGTGTTTCTTTTGTTGAAGGGCCTCTACCCTGAGTCCCATGGAATTGTGGGTAACTCCATGCATGACCCCGTCTTTGATGCAACCTTTACTCTCAGAGGGAAAGAGAAGCTAAACCATCGTTGGTGGGGAGGACAGCCTGTGAGTCCAGCTCTCTAAATTAAACACTTAGTGATTTATAGTGAATGGTTTAAAGATATGTTTGCAAAAGATGGTCCAACGTGCAGATCTGTACAGGATGCGAGTTATTTCTTTTTTTGCAGTGCCTGACATGCATCTGTACTTTGAGCTTTTCCAAAAAGGAGAAAAGAACAACTTAGGGCACATCTGGCAGGCATTAGTTCTGCAGCTGGAGCCAATTCTACTTTCACTGAGATCTCCTTTTTTTCTGCTGTCACCAGAAACTACTGATTGAATTGTGAGGGTGTGAGGATGCCTGTGATAAAGATGTAACATATGAAACTTGTAGAGTTGAACAGGCTCTACAGCTTGCTAAAAGTGCTGACCCAGCTCTGCTGCTGCTCTAAGTTTTTGTAGTTTAGGTACAATGGAAATGGAAATTTTGTTTAAGTTTTAAAGCTAATTATTTCACACCAGCTTGATGATTTCTATTTGATGATGACTTGTGTATAGTGTAGGGCAACTTTCTTGCCCCATCATAAACCAAAGCATAAAATCTGATAGCAGTATGCAAATAAGTTTGATTTTAAGGATTTCCTAATTAAATCATTTTTAATGTTAAGTGAGAGGAGTTGGGCCTTGCTCTCAGAGTTCTGTCTGTCATTTTTTTAGTCAGCATTGCCACATGGTCACATTGACACAGACCAGCACACTGCATGCCATTTCTAACTTCTTCACTTCTTCGTACTCTAGATTTGGATAACTTCTGTGAAGCAAGGAGTGAAGGCTGCCACTTTTTTCTGGCCTATGTAAGTTGACATTAATTACATGTTTCATTTTTCTTAATGATCACACACACACACACAACACCAGTTTTTACACTTTTCAAAGTCTTTCTTAGAAACAAAAGGACAGTTTCTGTAATAATATGCTGTCACTGCATTGTGGTCTGTCAAAGGTGGAACTGATATATGTTCTTTTGCCATGCTTGGTGACAAGCCACCAACTTGTTTGAAACCTGTATTCAATACAGCGACTTCCACATGCACACAGAGGCTCTTTAGATTAGAGCTTTTTTGCCCTGTATACACATGAGTAGTTCAGACTGTTTTTGTAGCAATTTGTGCAAAAAGTGTATTTACACGAAGCAAGGACCTTGTGGATTATAACTTACAAGTTAGTCGAACTATGAGGCCAAAATACTATTTCTTTCCTACGTTCTGTGCACTAGAATCAGAGGAAAATTAATGTAATAAACAGCAAACTCAGATTTGCTTAGCTCTCTGAATAAATTTGAATGTCATTAATGAATGAATGTCATTAAGCGAAAGTATATGAGTTACATGCAAAATAATGTGGTTTCCTGTGAATATCTTCCATGGTTCTGTTAACTTTAAAACACATGGGACGAACTTCTCAGAGTTGGTAACAATCACAAATAAAAAATGAAGAGATTCTTAAAGACAGATTTTATTATTTAAATGGATGATTCAGTTGTATTTAAATGTTCTTGTTTAACTGTTTAATTTCATTTCTGTTTTATATACAGTTACTAATACCTTTTCTGCCTTCAGCAGGAATCACATTTCTCTATGTTATGTTTATTGCAGAACTGATCCTTGATTGTCCTTACTAGTCATGAAGTTGTTCTTGATTGAGTTTTGCGTGGCTTCATGTCCAGTGTGTGGTTTTTGATTCATCCTCATTGTTTGTGTATGTACCAGTACATGTGCACTGACAATAAATTAATTCAGATTCTGATATGTTTGCAGAGGAATTGCGCTGGAGAGACGAGTGTTGACCATGCTGCAGTGGCTTCACCTCCCTGACACAGAGAGGTAAGTGTCCCTGTAGTCTTGATACCTGCAGTCCTGGAATGACATTAGGAAACAACTCAGTCAGTCTTTTTTTTTTTTATTTGAGACCAACTGTTGCAACAATCTAATATTAAGAATCATAATAACTGAAGTTATCCTTGTTTTTTATTTTTTTTATTACTGAACAGTTCTTATTAGATGTCTATTATTGCTTTATATGTTTTGATGGTTCATGGTTCCAAGAGTCAAATATTGACTTTGGCAGAGTCTGCAGCTTATGGGTGTATTTAACATGAATCTTTGTACATTAGGACACATGCTCTGAGCAGTGCTTTGGTTCTGTTGACTGTACCTTTTCAGTTTTATTTGGAGTGATAGCTCAAAGGTGAACTGATTTGTGTTTACAGACCGTATGTTTATGCCATGCACTCTGAGCAGACAGATGCCTACGGCCACAAACTAGGACCCCAGAACCCTGAGGTGGGTGGAATTTACAAGAAAATACACATACACAACTTCTGGTTACGAAGTCTAGCAAACCATACATCTCCCATTTGACACCACACAAATAAACACAGAGCTGGATGTTACATGCTGCATATGTTTCTTTAAGAAAACAAGACTTAGTATAAATATACACATACACTGCAAACTTGGCATACCACAGTGATGTACAGGCCAAACTCCACCTGCTAATCTGACACAGTAATACTAAATTCAAGGCAAATAATATGCATTATTAATGTACTAAAATAAAAATGTTTTGCTTCTGTGTGCAATTTGCCATTTCATTTGGTGAAATGCACATTTCTACAGCTCAACAGTCCTTTGAAGGAGATTGATAAAGTGATTGGGCAACTGATGGATGGCTTGAAACAGATGAAACTCCATCGATGTGTCAATATCATCCTTGTAGGAGACCATGGTACTTTTATATTTTACTAATAATCTGTTCTTGTGAGAATTAGAATGATTCATCATTAAAATTTAAGATTTGGTTTCATCATTTCTGGAATCCAGCATTCACTTAGAACCAAAGCTTGTGTGTAATACTGGATTAATTGAGTTTTAGCTGGTAACTGTTTGTATGTACCAGCACATTATGGGTTTATCTACACTGACTTCACTGGTTTCCAAAAATGCTCTGGACTAACCTATTGAAGTGTGCTCTCCCTCAGGTATGGAGGAAGCTCACTGTGACCGTACAGAGTTCCTCAGCTCATACATGTCCAATGTTGATGACATCATCTTAATTCCTGGCTCTCTTGGGAGAATCAGAGCACGACATCCCAATAACTCTAAATGTGAGTAAACCAAAAAGACAGACCAGATTGTCTCTTACTTCACAGAATATGGACACATGGGGCAGTACTACAGAAAAACTCACTGCAAACACCTTGAATACAAAAGGTGTCTGAAGAAGTAGTCTATAGTGTACTTCAGTGGTTCTCAATCCTGGTTCCTGGAGTACAACTGATCTGCACAGTTTAGAGATGAATTTGTTTCCACCACAACTGATCCATATAATGAACCAAATACCAAGCCTTTTCTCATCAAGCAGGAGTATTATAGTAGGGAATAAACTTTAAGAGCATTCTGGGACCAGGATTTGAGAACCACTTGTGTACAGCCTCTTTTTCGAAATTGAAAATAGCACAAAGACAGCATATAAGCTGTTGAAACTGATGTCATTTGAATTTTAATGCCAGCAGCCTGTTTTAAAAAAATAGCACACATTTACCACTGTGTTGCATCACTTTGTTAAAAAACAATTATATACAATGTAAGCTTTCTGGAAATGAGAAAACCATTTATTAAATGTGAAATGTATTTCCTTGATATCTGATTTCAGCTGCTCAACAGTTAATGTTTTCATTTCATAATGCCAGATAATTGCAGTGGGTGACAGGTCTGGGCAGTATGCAGGCTGTTTCAACACCCAGATTCTACTCTAGAATGTAGTTTTTGATCATCTTGTTGAAATAAGCAAGGCCTTACTGAAAAAGACATGTTTTGTATTGTTCAGTAATGGTGGAGCCTTCACAGATTTGCAAGACACACAAGTCATGAGCATTAATGCACACCCATATCATCACAGATGCTGGTTTTTGAACTGCACACTGAGATGATACCAGATGCAACTTTCTAGAAATATGATGCTGGCATTTAATCTAAAATGGTCAGATATTTAAATAAAATACAATTTCTCAGTTTTAATGTTAAATATGTTGTGCTTGTACTATTTCCAATTACATATAGGTTTAGGAACATATAAGTTTTAAATAACGTCCAATCACAGTCTTTTTTCTGATACTGAAGTGTCAGAGGTTTTATATAGATAGACAGCTAGACTACTAGTCACCCCAGTTCCACTGCTGAAAAACATCCCCATACCATGATGCTGCCTCCACTATGCTTCACTGTAGAGATGACATCAACCATGTGATGAGTGGTATTCAGGACAAAAGTAAAATTTTTGTTTAATCAGATCATAGAATATTATTTCACATGGTTTGAGAGCCCTCTAGGTTCCTTTTGGCAAACTCCAAGTGGACTGTCATGTGCATTTTACTAATTAGTGCCTTCATCTGGCCTCTCTACCATAAAGGCATAATTTGTGGAGTGCTGCCTGGATGGTTAGTCTTCTGAAAGGTTCTTCCATGGCTTGGAGTTTGCTCTGACATGCACTGTCATCTGTGGGACCTTCTATACACAGGTGTTGGCGATCCCCTAACATTTCAAGCAGTGTCAATGTAAACACAATGCACCTCAGCTCACTTTTGGGTGCTACATCAAAGGGTGTGTGCACACTTGTATACACATTATGTTTTACATTTTGATTTTAAATAAATTTGCACAAATATCTAGAAAACCTGCTTTTTCTTTGTCATTCAGGCTGTTTTGTGTAGAATCTTTTAATAAAAATTAACTCAATCTACTGTAGAATAAGTCTGTTTTAAGTCTAATATTAAAACATACACAATAAATCTGTCAGTGTTAAATCAACACTATTAGAGTTAAATTAACACTGAGAGTGTTACATTTTGACACCCTCAATGTTAATTTAACTCTAATAGTGTTGATTTAACACTGACAGATTTACTGTGTAGAGAAGGTGAAATGGGACTTTCTGGCTTGACTATATGTGATTGTGCAATAATGTATTGTCACATCCAATGAATCATAAACAATAAACAATAGTAAATAGTGACTTATTAATATATTTACAGGATGTGTATATGCATATACAAAGTGGTAGTACATAGTGCTTATGTACAGCTGCATAGACAAAATGGCTGTGCATAATGATATGACAAGAGAAATGTAATGTCCAGCTTTTCAGAAAAGAACAAACAATCTAAAAGAAAATATGTATTATAGCACATTTAAAGACATTTGTAAGTCATCCCAAATGTGCAATTAACATGTTGAATATTGCTGCGTATGAGAATGTCTGTCATTAAAACAGTAAGTTCTGTTTTTTGCCACTTCTAGATGATGCAAAAGCAGTGGTAGCAAATCTTACAGTGAGTACATTCGTCTTCTTTCATCATCTTTTGTAGGGCGGAGGATAATTTATAGAATATATATTTTTGTAATAAACGGCTACTTTACATATGTAAGAGTGGAACAGGGTGTGTAATTACTGTGTGTAATTTCCTTTGCAGTGTAAAAAGCCTGACCAGCATTTCAAGCCTTATTTGAAGCAGCACCTTCCAAAACGCCTTCACTATGCAAACAACCGACGCATTGAGGAGATCCACCTAATGGTGGAAAGGAAATGGCATGTAGCAAGGTGAAGTAATGGAACTATAATATCAAATTTTATTAATATGCTAGTAATACAACTGTATTGCACATATGTGCATCTGTTACCAATCAAACCAATGTTCTGAAAGCACCAGATGTCTGATCCTGTGGTTGGAGCTTCAAGTTCTGTTATGGATGTTCCTGACTTTTTTCTCTGCAGCAACTTTTAAACCCATAAATATTTATCACCACCCTGCAGTGGAAAGTTATCACTCCTAAAGTAGTCATGAAGTCATGCGCACTACTAGTGGCAGCCTCTGAACAGACTTTGTAAGAAGATGTAGATGAAGATAGAGAGGCAGTTTCTTGTGGCAGAGTAGGGAAGCCCTGCTCTGTTTGCCTTGGCATTCAGTACAGCTTGAATGAAAGTGTTCTTTCATGCCTTCAGTGTAGATACAGACACATCTAATTGGTGGCACCCAAACTCTGAAGAAACTGCTTCTTCACATGGCATTTTAGGGATTAGTGTGAATCACTTGTAAATCATATAATTTGATTAAATAAGGTGAAAAAGAATGTTTGTGTGTGTTGTGCACTTCAGCTGTTGTGTGATTTATACAATGTGCCTGTAGCACTTAGATGTGCTACATGAATTTACTAAAGTACTTTAACTTTCTGTTCAGCCACAGCTTGATGTTTGCAGCTTGTTCCATTGCTTCCAGTGGTTGGTATTATGACTGATTTAAACATTCTTGTGGTCATTCATCAGATCACTTTGCTTTTCCACTGCTACTGTAATACATTTTTTGTAGAGATAGCTTGTAATGGCTTGGTTACCTCTCTCTGGTGCAGGAAGTTTCCTGAGGTGAAGAGGCATCCAGGCAAGTGTGGTTTCTTGGGTGACCATGGATATGATAACAAGATCACCAGTATGCAGGTATGCACAGAGGCCACAGATGGGATTTATAACAGGGTTTTGATGTGTTTCTCACTCACTCACTCGCTCACTCTCTTTCAGACTGTTTTCCTTGGATATGGACCAATGTTTAAATTCAAGACAAAGATACCACCATTTGAAAACATTGAGCTGTACAACGTTATGTGTGGTATGATGACTGTTATGTTATCATTTTGCTCTCTCTTTGCATCAAAATACCTTCCCAAAATTTATAGATTGAGTCAAGACCAGTAAATGAAAACTAACAAGTTGCTACAATACCAGAGCAGTTTGGTTAGTATGGAAAACCAATATATACATGTGCTGGTCATAAAATTAGAATATCATGAAAAAGTTTATTGATTTCAGTAATTCTATTCAAAAAGTGAAAATTGTATATTATATTCAGCACTCAGTATTTAGTTGTGGCTCCTTTGGCCTGGATTACTGCAGCATTGCAGTGTGGCATGGAGTCCATCAGTCTGTGGCACTGCTCAGGTGTTATGAGAGCCCAGGTTGCTCTGATAGTGGCCTTCAGCTCTTCTGAATTGTTTTGTCTGGCGCATCGCATCTTCCTCTTCACAATAGCCCATAGATTTTCAATGGAGTTAAGGTCAGGCGAGTTTGCTGGCCAATTAAGAAACAGGGATACCACGGTCCTTAAACCAGGTACTGGTAGCTTTGGCACTATGCTTGACTGGCCAGCCAACTCGCCGACCCTAAACCCCATTGAGAATCTATGTGGTATTCTCAAGAGGAAAATGAGGGCCACCAGACCCAACAACAAAGAAGAGCTGACAGCAAGCATCAAGGAAATCTGGGCTTCCATAACTCCCAGGCAATGCCACAGGCTGATGGCCTCAATGCCATGTCGCACCCAACAAAGTATTGAAGATTGACATATCGTTTTGAAAGTACCATATTTTGATTGATTTGATGTGATCCTAATTTCTTTTTTTCTGCAAAAACTGAGAAGTAGTTAGGGCTGATTTCTCCACAGTATTCTAATTTTTTGAAATCCTGTTTTTATGGGTTTTATGAGCTGGAAGCCCAAATTATGTGAAAATAAACAAATAAATACTTGAAATTGTTTAAATTGTGGGCCCTGGATCTATAATCTATGAAAGTTTAACTTTTTGAATGGAATTATGGAAATTAATAAACTTTTCCATGGTATTTTGATTTTTTGGAATGGGTCTGTATTCTTCAGACAGTTCTTCATAAATCTGTTGCTGAAGTTCAGATAAATGTGTGCCACTTGTAGGTTTTCTTGTAGACATGCTGCTCCATGTTTTCATGCTGACAGTCTTGTTTTTTCCTGAGGTGGTGTTGGCAGAGCTTGGACTTGTTTATGTTTAATGTATAATGTTTTGGGTCATTATCTTTCTGTAGGATGAACCCCTGACACACTAAGTGCATACCAGAAAAGTTCTAATACTTTTGACCAGTAGTGTATATCCAAGTTTAATTTATAGTGTTGTCTAATGAAAATATAGAATAAAATATTTGCAGAAATTTGAGGGGTGTACTCATGTTTTGTGGGTATATTGTACATCCATTCCTGTATTTCAGGCCTGCAACCCAGAAATGTTCAGATGGGGGCAATTTAGTGCAAGTGTGATTTCAAACAGGTGATGTCAACAGGTGATTGTAATCATGATTTGGTAGTAAAGCAGTATCCAAAAAAGACTTTTATATGTCCAGATGATCTCCACTTTGTCAGATACATGAGAAAATTATTTCATCAAAATTACATCTATTGCTAAGTAGTTAGTTTAGCTAGCTAGCATGTTACAGCTCACTTCAAGGTAATAATAAGCAGAGAGTCAGCTATCTTCCTTGCTAGCTAGCTAGCTCACTAAACTGAGCAACTTTGGAAGCGCAGGATGTGGTACAGTTTAAAATATGGGAGGACAATATGTGAGCTTGCTGTCACAGCTTCACGTCACTCTTTATTTTGTAGTTTGCCCTTCCATTCAGGGCTAGTTGTCCTGCTTGCTTTCATAGCAATGACAGTTTGGCGCCGGATTCAAAGTTATCATGACCACGCCCCTCCGTGTTCTGATTGGTTGCCTCACAGAACCAGTCGTAGGCAATTCTGCCCTCAGAAGATATTTCAATAAATAAAACTCCAACGAGCTCTCTTGACACAGGGCTATAGAAGATTGTAAAGGGCAGCAGTGCTGAGGGGTGTCTCATAAAATCTACTGTCATCTCCACAGTCTTGAGCATGTTCAACTCTTAAGTTGTTCTGATTGCACCAGAACACCAGACATTCTACCTCTGGTGTGTAGTCACCATCCTGGATGAGTCCAATGACTGTAGTGTCACTTTACAAGTTTAACAGATGGGTCCTTAGAGGTACAATTGTTGGAATAGAGGGAGAAAAGCATTGGGGAGAGTACTCAAAGAGTACATGTACTGATCGTACTGTGTACTGGAGTTTATTTCTCTCTGCTGCAACTGCTGCTTTCTGTCTGTCAGGAAACTGGTGATCCACTGACAAATGGCCGGAGATATGGTGAGCTGTGAGAGCTTAGATGAGAGGATTTCTGTGATTATGGTGTTAAATGCTAAGCTGAAATCCAGAAACAGAATTCTAGCATCTGACTTAGGGCGTCCGACGTGTTACAGGATGTAGTGTAACCCTGTTTACTGCATTGTCCACAGACCTGTTTACCCAGTAGGCAAACTGCAGGGGGTCCAACAGATGGCCTGTAACATCTTTCAGGTGGGCCAACACCAACCGTTCAAAGAACTTTGTGACCTCAGACATCAGAGTGGTGAGCCTGTAGCCCTGTGATGGAGGTTTTCTTTGGGTTTGGGATAATGATGGAACGTTTGAAGCAGGAAAAGACTTCTCACAGCTCCAGCGATCTGTTCAGTACTTTTGTGAAGATTGGAGCACAGGTTTTAAACCAGGAGGGGCCCAACACCATCCTGGCCTTTTGTCTCCTGAAGAGCCGGCTCACATCACTTATATCTTAAGTGTAGTTTGAGTGACAGGGTGGAGAGGGAGATATTGGGGCGGGGGGGTTGTCAAAAGTGTGATGGGGACTGGTGCTATTGAGTTGTAGAGAGGTGTGAATTTGTCCTTCTCAAACCGACAGTAGATGTTATTCAAGTCATCAGCCAATTCTTTTCTTGCCTCAACAGCTTTCTGGATAGAGTTTTTTGCTACTCGGCTCTCCCTGGTTATTGGTTTTCTGGCCTTCTTGTAGGAGTCCTGTCTCCACTTCTGTATGCCTCTGCCTTAGTGTGACAAAGTTGCTTTAGTTTGACTGTGAACCAGGATTTCTTACTGCTATAAGTGTGGAGGGTCTTAGCACAGACATGTCTTCACAAAAACTGATGTAAGATGTTACAGTCAGTCAGTTTATTTCAGTTGTGAGTTGCAACTTCAAAAACACACCAATCAGTGTATCCAAAACAGTCTTGCAGGTCCTGCTTTGCTTCTCTGGTCAATCTTTTAACTGTTTTTACTACAGTCCTTCCAGACTTCAGTTTTTCTATGTATGTTGGAATAAGATGAACCAGTGATCAGGGTGTCCTGGAGCTGCATGGAAGAACAGAGCAATATGCATCTTTAAGGATAGTGTAGCAGTGTGTTATTATCTCTGGTGGGACAGTTAATATGTTGTCTGCACTTTGGTGGTTTGTGATTTAATTTTATGTCCCCAAGGAGTCTGAAAAGTGGATCTGGATATTTTTGTTCTACTTCAGTTATTTTGTTAGGCAGGTTTTGCAGTGCGTCATTCACACAAGCTTGAAGTGGCTCTAACTGTGGGCTGCAGTATTTATTCAGCATGGTGTCATCTGTATACCAACGTTCGTTAATGTAGAAGCAGATTCCACTGCCTTTCGTTTTCCCCGTGAGCTCTGTTGTGTGATCCATGCGGTGAAGAATAAATCCCGGCAGATGTACCTGGGACAGCCACACGTGCTTACGTCTTGTTTGTCCAGTTAAGGAGAAGCAGTTTGTCCATTTTTTGGGCAAAGATTGGAGATTTGCTAGATTAATTACTGGGAAATTAACCGCTCCTCCAACTGGCGAAAAACTGAATTGTCTTATTTTACGCAGTTCTCTGTTGTAACTGATAGTTCTCTGTTGTAACTGCTCAGAGCTCTAACTGCCACCCACAGTGCCATATTGGACATACATTTCAACATTACATATTAGAACTCATAAGAAATAAAAGGTAGCACTTTATTTGAATATGACATTTTTGAGACTTTGTAGATGCTTACGGTGTGTTTAATCACATTCAACTAGTTATCTGTTACAGTCAACTTAGTTGTCAGTTACCCTAACCTGACCCTAAACCTAACCACTATCACTTTAACCTCAACCCAAAACCTAAACCTAATCTTGGTCTTAACTCTAATGCTGGTCCTAAACCTAACACAAACTGTAACAACTTTCCAACAGATAGTTTGTTAATAATGTGAACACATGGCTTATCCAGTTAAAGTGAGTATGAAATAAAACATTTACCATATATACCAAAATTATAAACATCACCACTCCTGGTTCCTTTTACCTCTATTGTACAGAAATCTTAGTGTTTTTCTCTGTTGTCTATCATTTTACCTCATAACATCCTGAATGACATTGTTTAGTTTCTTTGACTGAATTTTGCAGCTTTTGATTATATTAGAACTGCATTTGTCAGTGCCCAGTTATTCCCATATCCTTCCTTTATAGACCTCCTTGGACTGAAGCCAGCTCCTAACAATGGAACACATGGTAGCCTAAACCAACTGTTGAAAAACCCTGTGCATAAACCGAGTATGCCTGAAGAGGTGTCTAAGCCAACCCCATCTGGGCCCATCACAGCTATAACGGATGATCTGGGGTGTACCTGTGATGAAAAGGTCAGCAGCATAGCACATTCATATGGAACTCTTTTAATAGATTTCCCATTCATCTTTATTTAATCAATTCTTATATCTATTACACTGAACTTTTATATCCTCATTAACAGAAATGTTATTCACTTTTATGTTTTATAAAAGTCAGCATGTACACATTTCAGTACACCTGCTTTGTGTTACTGTTCGTTACCGTATAAACAGCACCAAGTTAAATAGCAGAAGTAGATGGTAGTCAAATGCACAATGTTGGAATAACAGAAAAAATTAAATGACACAAGCATTTATTAGTAGGCCAGGCTAAGATGTGACTCAATAGCTATTTAAGTCTAGATATGAGATGCACTGCAGAAAAATAATATATCTCGTTAATATGATCTTATTATCTTGCTGTTGTTATCTTTTATGGCAGTAAATACTCCTGGGTAGATTGCTAGCTAGGGTAACTATGTAATCAAGATGCTGTTTTTATGGAACAGTAATTAAATGCATGTTTAGTTGCCGCGTTGTAGATCTAAGGGTCTCCAAATCATATTTTTCTTTGTTACAAAAAACAAGAAAAAGAAACTATTAATATATTCTAGCTCCTAAAAGTACTTTTGCTTTCCGCTGATGTGTAGATCTCTTGCTAGAGATTTTCACCTTTAATCTTTTGCAGTTGCGTTCAAAAAGTAGGGGGCAGAGGGCTTTGAAAGTATCCCTGGTAAGAGGCTATAACCTGGAGTCACTCTGGCTCTGTCTCTTACAGAACAAAGTGGAGGAGCTCAATCAACGACTGAGACAAGTTATCAATGGTAATATTCCCATCCTGCATTCCAAATACAAATATTTTTATGTACACATATTAAGCATACTCTTGCTGAGTTAGCTTAAACTCTTTCTTGAAAATATTTATTATAAAAAAAAAAAATGAAATTTAAGTTGCCTCTGGCTTGTTTTCATTTTTTGAAAATTTCTGTGTGTATTTTCTTTTAAACATCAGTTCTTTGTAGTTTTTACTATTTTTTGTCTAATAGACAGCAAGAATCTTCCCTATGGTCGTCCAGCAGTCATGTTCCGGACCAAGTACAGCATTCTTCACCACAGTGACTACATCAGCGGATATAGTGAAGCTCTTTCAATGCCCCTGTGGACCTCATATACTGTCTCTAAACAGGTACTGGCCAGCCTCTACTTTTTTACAAACAATTTAAGGATGCTGTATTCAGTGCATGTAAAGGGCTTGGGAATCCAGAGAAATTTCAGTTTGGACCAACCACATCCAGCAGGTCAGGGTGAAAAGGAACTTCTTTGTGGCCTTGTCCATCAGGACTGGTGGCCCAGAGGAGTGTGTTAGTTTCCCAGTCCTGTTCATCCTCTATAACAATTAATGCACAGCACTGCTAACATATTTTCTATGTTTCTAACACACCTCTCCTGGGAGTCATAACAGAACATTGTCCAATTATATGGAAAAAACTTCCTTACTCCCAACTTTATAAAACCAGAGGAGATGGATGGCGTTTGACCCCAAATCCATTGAAGAACACTCACCAGTCATTATGTGAGGAAAATGATCCAGTGTTACATGTCTGAGTGGCAAAAATATGGGAACCCTTGCTTTATGTGTCTGATGAGACCCCCTTGTACAGCGAAAATTGTACAGCTGTAATAAGTAAACATTTCTGGTAAATATTGATCAGAAATTTTGTTTTTACACAAGTCCTACAAGTAGATAAAGAGAACCCAGTTAAACAAATAATACAATAGTGGTCAAATTTGTGAACCTCTAGGATTAGCAGTTAATTTATGGGTTAAATTAGAGTCAGGTGTTTTCAATCAATGGGATGACAATCAGGTGTAAGTAGGCACCCTGTTTTATTTAAAGAACACATATGTGGAACTGTTATATGGCATGAACAAATGAGATTTCTGAGGCAGCTCAACAGACTTGAAAAGGTTACAAAACCATCTCATAAAAGTTTGGACTATACCAATCCACTTTCAGACAGATTGTGTACAAATGGAGAAAATTCAAGACCATTGTTACCCTTGTTTGGGTTCCTTTGTGACCTTGTGGACTACACTGAGAAACGTGATGTGTTCATTTTACTTGTAAATATATTGCAAAGTTTTTGCACGCTCATTTTTAAGTATAAAACACAATTTTTTGTGTCATTTTTACTAAAAATCTTAAGCTGACATTACTAAAACACACTTCATGTCTTTACTTTAAAATATAAGTTTCCCCAGGCCATAAAATTAAGCTGTGCCATTTAGACTTACTTAATATTTTAAGATTAATTTGAGTAATACTTAGCATAATTTTTTATTTATTTTTTTAATAATTCCTTATTAGTCCCATAGTGGGGAAATCTGACCTATACACACACAGTAGCAGTGGGCAGCTGTATTAATGGAGCCCGGGGAGCATTTGGGGGTTAGGTACCTTGCTCAAGGACACTTTAGTCATGACCTGTTCGGGGATCGAACCGGTGACAAGACCAGATCCCTAACCACCAGGTCATGGCTGCTTGCTTGTTTTTTTTTTTTTTTTTACTATTATTTATACTGATTACTATCACTAATGATACAATGGAAATTATAGCAAGTGTATTAACTACAGTTATGAACACTATACAAATAAGTATTTTAGCCAACTTCTAAATAATGTTTTTTCAAGAAATGGTACGCAAAACATAAAAATGCCACTCTAAAATTTTTCTTCTTTGCACCAAAGTCCTGTATCGCATTGTGTCTCAAAAAGTCTTATAGTACTTAGTTAATTGTGCTCAATTCTGCAGTCATGTTAACATTCTTTAATTTTATAGGCAAAGTGTCAGCAAAATGTGAATATAATAAACACAAAATATTGTGCTGCACTTAGTCTTGTAATTAAGCAAAGTTCAAAAACTATAATTTTAAGTAAAATCTACTCATTTTAATGAGCAACTATTTAACTCAAGAATCGCTTATACAGTGTATTACACATCTTGCTCTTGGTGTGATATTTGTTGGTTGACTAATCCTGTAGAGGGTGATAATTGTCTTGATTTTTAATTTTTTAATTTTTACACAGTCTGTCTGTGTAGTGTAGTCCAAACTTTTTATAGTAGGTTTTGTATCATTTTCCAGCCCCTCACACCTAATTGTCATCTCATTTATGGACAACACTCACATTTCACCTTCAAATGATCTGCTAATCCAAAATCTCCACATACTTTTGCACATTATTACAATTTATGCAAAATATAAAATATGCAATATATATATAAACTTCTATAAGGTTCACAAACTTTACACAAACTGTATGCATTCACTTTTTTTTTGAACAAAATATTTTTTGTGTCCTAAACAGATTTCCATTGTGACAATAAACTGTCTGTCCGTCCGTCTGTTCACCTTCCCACCCCTCCATCCACCCATTCAACCTGCACTGTGTTGTGTGTTTTGTATATTTTCAGGTGGATATAACTCCTCTACCTGAAGTACTGAATAACTGTGTTAGACCTGATGCCAGAGTGCCGCCAGCCTACAGCCAGTCCTGCACCAGCTACCGAGCTGACAAACAGATCTCTTATGCTTTTCTTTACACCCCCCGTGAGTCCCCGCTTTCTAAGACCCAGAAGTAGCACTTTAATTCACACTTCAGTTTCTAACTCTCAGTTCCACATACTTCATACATGAATTTCATAGTATTAATTAATAATCATCAAGTATCACAGCAGTTATCAAATAATTCTTACTATTTGTAATCATAAGGTTAATAATAGAATAAAAGCCTAGGGTTTTAGGGTTCAAGATTTTTTCAACTAAACACTCAAGTCAAGTCAAACTTATTTGTGTAGTACTTTTTTACAACAGATTTAAAGAATTCCAGTAATAAAGCAAAACATCAACAACTCATAAAATATGAAACCACTAGTGAGCAAGCCAGCAGAAACAGTGGCCAGGAGAACCTCACACAGAGCTGGAGTGAGCCAAGACTTACGTAGGGAGGCCCATTCTTCTGTGGTTAATAAATTATTGATAGACAGTAAATGTATTACCACATAAACCTATTGCACCCATGGGAGCATCCTGAAACATTAGCGTCCACCTGGTCCCCCATCAAAAAACCTGAGTGAACACATGTAAGCTGTGGGACAACACGACCAGCATCTCAGTTTACCATAATTCCCTATGTCCATTTGAAGAAAAATAAAGTTGGTTAATAACAGGAAATGAGGTCTTGCAGGTCTCAGAGGTGAGCCCATGTTGGGCTTTATACATCATTAGAAGAATTTTATATTCAATATTGAATTTAACTGGAAGCAAGTGTAATGCTGATAGAACTGGGCTAATATGAAAAATAATATTATTTTTCAAAATATATTTATATATCAAAATATTTTGTTTTAGTAAGAACCCTGGCTGAAACACTTTATCATAATTTAAGTTTCTTTAGTTTTCTGCTAGAACATCCTGATAATAGTGCATTGCAGTAATCTAGCCTTGAAGTAATGAAGGCATGTGCCAGTTTTTCTGCATCATGTAGGGATAAGGCATTTCTTAGCTTGGAAATATTGTGGAGATGTATAAAAGTTGTTCTGGTAGTTTTAGTTATGTGTTGGTCAAATGATGAGTCAATTACAATGGCAAACATTTTAGCTGCTAAACCAAGTATAACAACAAAATCAGCCAGAGTTAACATGGTCTATTAACTTACAGTGGTGCTTGAAAGTTTGTGAGCCATTTAGACTTATTTATATTTCTGCATCATCAGATTTTCACACAAGACCTAAAAGTAGATAAAGAGAATATGCCATATTGGATCATTTTCCTCAATAAATGACAAAGTGTAATATTTTTGTCTCACTTGTTTAACTGGGTTCTCTTTATCTACTTTTAGAACTTTAAATCTAATGATGTTTTAGGTCATATTTATGTAGAAATGTATATACATGTGTACTTTTTTTGCCAATTTTCTCCCTTTCCCAATATGGTAGAAGTCACCAATTAACCTAAACCATTAGTGGCTCTCCCTATCACTTTGCACTATCCCTGACTCTAGGAGGGTGAAGACATGCACACGCCTCCTCCGTTTGGTGCAATACAGTCACCACCTCTTTTTGAACTACTGCTTGATACACCGTCCCTGGGAAACCAACACACTCAGAGGAAAGTGCAGGGTCTCTAGTTTCGAATGGACCAATCAGAAGTTGCCCGAGACAGCGGACATTGCAATGTTTGAGTGATGGGGAGAGTGAGAGCGCCGTCAACCCTCCCAGAGAGAGCACTGCCAATTTTGCTCTCTGTGCGCCCCGGCTGTTGATGGCAAACAGCTTGACTGAGATTCGAACTCACGATCTTCTGGTCATAGTGTCAGCGCCATATATATATAATATATATATATATATATATATATATTTTTTTTTTTTTTTTTTTTTTTTTTTTAGAAATATAGAAAATTCTAAAGGGTTCACAAACTTTCAAGCACCACTGTACATCTTGCAGCGTTTGGACCCAAACGGAGAATCTCTGTTTAGTCACTGTTTAAAAGGAGGAAGTTATGAGACATCCAATATTTCATGTCTTTCACATTTGAATCAAATCAAATTTAATGTCACATTTGCATATAATTGGCCCTAGTGGGAACAGGTACCTGTATATTGTGAACAACAATGGACTTTAAAGCCTTGTAAGAGCCCATCTCTCACTTTCATGTGACTGGAAGAAATATTGTTAACCTTTACAAAGTAGTAATGTTTTGTTAAGATTGGTAAGATTTTAGTCATGTTTCCTAGTCTTTCTAGGAGAACAGTGTGGTCTATTTTTATCTTAACAATTGCTGTCTTGGTGCTGTGAAGTGGCCTCAACACAGCTTTAAAATTTTTCATATACTTGATTTAAAACAGCTCTGTGGTGTTGTTGTTAGAACCTTGCACTCTAACTGGGGCATTCTGACTTCAAGCTTTGATATTACCTCTAAATTTCTAAGGGTAGCCATGTGCTTGTGTTTTTGACCTGACATAGAAAGAACAAGGACAGGAGTAATGGATGACAATATCCAACAAGCAACAGTGGGAAAGATACTGGAGTATAAAGAGACTTACTCCAACAGATAGCAGGAGGGTGGAGCTGTGAAACTAGACACAGGTGAACACAATGACAGTATGAGTGACAAGGATGGGGCAGAATGTGGAGACACAGAAGTAATTAATGAATCATTTATTGTCATTGCATTACCACATTGAACTTGCACCTCAAAACTGAACAACCCCCCCCCTATCCTCAATGCAAAAATAGCACAAACAAAAGCTCATAGAGAAACAGGAACCAAGACAAAGGCAATACAGGGATAAGATGTTACATATGTCCTAATGTGGTTTCTTAAGCATATTATGAACATTATATTGTTAGTACCAAAAAATATTGACAAATTCATGTTTCATTAAAAGAGCTATACTAAATAAATAGACAGCAGGAATCTTGCCCATGGTTGGCCAGCAGTCCAGACCAAGTACAGCATTATTCATCATGGCCAAAAATTCTGATGTCAAATACTTAAAATCACTGTACTTGCTAAAAGTAGAGTTTTAGTGCAATGATGGGTTACATTTAAAAATGTAGAACTACTGGTGCTTTTTAATCTGCTACAGTTTATCCAGTTGTCATTAACAGGGAAAAGTTGTTTAAGCACTGTGAGTTTTTTTTTTTTTTGTTAAATAACTCACCTTTATATGAGGTCACCTTTGAGGATATTTAGGTTCTGTTAGTAATCTTCAACAGGTCCCTAAAACCAAAATCCAGTTTTCTGGTGTAAAAGGTAAAACATTAAAAACCTTTCATAAATACCCCTGTTCAAACCCATGTGTAGTCTAAAACAACTCAAATGACACAAAAATTTAAACCGTGTATTTGTTCTTGCAGTTAGAATGCTTTCTTATGTACAGTTTACACCAATCAACTATAACATTAAAATCACCTGCTATTATATGGGTCCCCTTCATGTCACCAAAACAGCTCTGACCCAGTGAGACATCTTCAAGACACTGAAGGTGTCTTGTGGTGTCTGGCACCAAGATGTTAGCAGCAGATCCTTTAAGTCCTCTATGTGAGGGGGAGCCATCATGGATCTGGAAACTGGGATGGGAACTCCAGCTCTGGAGGGTCAAATTCCGGAACAGTTTGTGTGATTTAACTGCTCAAGCACAGCTGATTCAACTCAACAGTTAATTATAAGGTTTAGTTGGTTTATTAGAACAGGGAAATGTCCAAACTGTCCTGGCCTTCGAGCCTTAGTTCCACTCCACTGCCAAAGATACTTGATTGGATTAGGGGTAAAACTCATGTCACCAAAGTCAGTCTATTTTAAATGTCTCTGCTATCATATCATTTCCACATTGTAGAATACTATTGATGCACTTTTCAGATGCTTCAGTGCTGACAAACGTGTTTTTACAAGTGCTAACTGATTTAAACATGCATGCTTGTTAGAACGTACAGTATCACTTGTAATTTATAACTCTTCATCTCTCTCTTCTGCACTCGGCACACATTCTCTCTCTCTCTCTCTCTCTCTCTCTCTCTCTCTGTCTCTCTCTGTCGCTCTGTCTCTCTCTCTCTCTCTCTGTGTGTGTCTCTCTCTCTCTCTCTCTCTCTCTCTCTCCCTTTCTGGAGCCAATAAGCCAACAGTTTTAAGCTTTGATCTAATAAAAGTGTTATATAAAATAAATAAAAACCTTTTGTGAGGAATATCATAAAAAATTGTTGCTCATTTTAAGAGGCATTTGATGTTGTTTAACACACTACTAATATAGTTGTTTAAAAAACACGAAAGCATGATTTATGATTAATCAATGGAAAAATCGACAGAATACTTCATTACAAAAATATACGATATTTTCAGCCCTAGATTGGATTGACACCTTGAATTCTTTGTCAGGTTCCTCAAATCATTTCTGAACAATATTTGCTGTGTTGCAAAGTGCAATATTGTGCTGAAAGAGTACACTGCCATTATGGAATACAGTTTTAATGAAGGAGTGTATAGTGTCTATAACAGAGTTTAGGTAGGTGGTACATGTCTAACATCCACATGAACGCCAAGACCCAAGGTTTCCCACCAGAACATTGCTCAGAGTATCACATTGCCTCCACATGCATTCCTTCTTCCCAAAGTACGTCCTGGTCCCATCTCTTATAAAATAACTGTGGTGCATCAGACTATGCCACCTTCTTCCATTTCTGCCAGGTCAAGTTCAGATTTTCACATGCTCATTTTAGGCACTTTCGGCAGTGGACAAGGTGCACTCTGATTGGTCTGCTGATGTGCTGTGACATGTCTCTATCATAGCCAGCATTAACTTCAGTGATTGTCAGCTATTTGCGCTACAGTAGCTCTTCTGTAGGATCAGACAAGACATGCTAGCCTTTACTCAGCAAACACACTGATGGGACATTCTTCTTTTTTCAGCACATCAACCTCAAAAACTTGATTGTTTACTTCTTTCTCTTTAATATATCCCATGTGCCTTTGTAATGAGATATTTCATGTTATTCACTTCCCCTCTCAGTGGTTAAATGTAGTGACTGATCAGTGTACACTGTCATTTCACCTCATGATCTGTTTTTATTATCATAACTTTTTGCAAAAACTGGATTTGCATCTATTTTTATTCTTTGGTCTTTGTCCTATGCTTGACAGAGTTGGCCTCCACGCAAGAAACAAGATATGATGCTGTGCTCATCACTAATACTGTGCCGATGTACCCAGCATTCAAACGTAAGATTCCCATGTTTTTGTTATGGACAGGACACTATAATCATTGTTAAGAAGCCATAATAATGAGCAGTTTTACCTGGTATTTGTGATCTGTTCAAGGTGTAATATAATGGTTTTCCATGAACTAAGTGCAGAAATTCCTGGGTATCTGTGTGAAATGACATTAATCACATTCAATTTGTTTTTCAGTACTTTAGCATGCATGTCCAGTTAGCACTTATACTGATCTGAGATCTGTTTATGCCTTTTATTCAGCACTGAACAGAATTATATAAATTAATTATCAACTGTTCTTAGAACTGTCCTTCTAATCTGAGATGCATTGTAAATATAGTCAATTCTTTGTATATACTGTAAGCATGCTCTGATAATTTCATGCATTGTATAAGGAAGTGGTGTAATGGATGAGTAAACAGTGGCATCAGCAAATCATCAGACTTTATAATTAGCACCCTATAGTGAATCTGAAAGCTAATACTTTGTCTTCCCTTAGCAAAAACAAGTATACATCGAGTACATGTTATTAAGTATACTTAAGTATAATAAAAGTATTTCCCTAAGTGTACTTTTATTTAGCAAGTACACTACAAGTATACTTACTTGGGACTAAATTTGAGCACTTTAAGTTCAAGTACATAAAAAGTAAACTGGAAGGATACTCTAGAATTTTATAATTTTACTCTAATTATAGAGCATCCTTCCAGTTTACTTTTTGCTAAATACAAGTAAAAGTACATTTAGGGAAATACTTTTATTATACTTAAGTATACTTAATAACATACTCGATGTATACTTGTTTTTGCTAAGGGTTACTATGTGTGCTAGACAAAAGTAGGCTGACATACAAATTAGCATTCCAGTCTTTGAGCACATAGTAGTGTGTAGAGTGTACTCATTAAGGGAGAAGCACAGACAGACTGACAAAATTTATTTCACATTTCATTGAATGAAATCTGGGATATATTATCCCTGCATGGCTTTCAAAAAGACTAGGTGGACTGTGTTGAATCTTGTAGGAAGTTATTTGTTGTGTTTATTCAAAACAACCACCATAAAAAAATGTAAGAAAGAGGTGTGTGGGTGTGTGTGTGTGTGTGTGTGTGTGCGCCTTTTGAAGCTGTGTGTGGCCTGCGCTCTAAACTTGGGGTGAAAACAGTCCACTGTGTGAGTGGTGCCTCTGTTTCTGATTAACTGTTCACACACCCCTCAGAGGAAATGAGTCAGTGAGCATGGGCACACACAAATACACATTTATACTGCTTACATGGGCACTGAGAAACACATTCAATTTGAACAAACTTTGCATATTGCTTGCAACTTAATTCTGGTACCCTGATGGATTCATCGGACACGTGTGTATATATATTCCAATGCTGTAGAGAAGATGGGCATTGACATGGCTTGGCAGATAGAACAGAATGAAAGGGGTGGTGTGTCTGCTTTCAATTATCTTGGCTGGAAAAGGGAGCATTGTGGTTCCCTTTGAAGAGCAGCCACCCACAAAGGCTCAAGGCCTTTTTTCACTTTCTTCTTCACCCTGTGTTCAGGACTCACCCTAATGTCTGTGTGCAACCAGCTTGTCTTGATACCAGACCATTCTGACCTCCTCTCCTGATATCTAATACTTATTTGCCCAGTTACACTTTCCTTTTACCTCTCAATCTATTCAAACAACCACTAAATGAGCAAAAGAAACAAAAGCATAAAACAGTATTTTCTCACACTATGTCTCTGGCTCCATATCTGAATATGCATCCATCTCTCTCTGTGATAGGGGTGTGGACTTACTTCCAGAAAAGTCTGGTGAAGAAGTATGCCAGTGAGAGAAATGGACTCAATGTGGTTATTGGTCCCATCTTTGACTACGACTATGATGGACTTCGAGACTCAGCAGAGAAAATGAAACAGTATTACAAAATAAAATGCATTTTTGATTCAGTACAAAAATAAATTCTTAAATAAACATTTTCTCTCTTTTATACCTATATCTGTGTGTGTGCATTTGCAGGTACATGAGTGGCTCTGTGCCCATCCCCACCCATTTCTTCATCATTGCAACAAGCTGTCTGGACTATACACACACTGTGGACTCTTGTGATGGCCCTCTCAGTGTCTTCTCCTTCATTCTCCCTCATCGAGCAGACAATGATGAGACCTGCAATGTAAGCCAGCTTCCCCCTTATCTTTTGTATGTATGCAAAAAAGTTAACAAGAATGAATTTTGATAATATGGTAGCAATAAATGGAACATGTATTTGACAGTAAATGAGACGCTAACAAGGGAGCATTTGACATGGTTTTTGTTCCTCCACTCATCCAGAGTTCAGAGGATGAGTCCAAGTGGGTGGAGGATTTGATGAAGATGCACACAGCACGTGTGCGAGACATAGAACTCCTGACAGGACTTGACTTCTACCGCCGCACCAGCCAGACATACAGTGACATCCTCTCACTAAAGACGTACCTACACACATATGAGAGTGAGATCTGAACCACTGCCATCTCTCCACTAGGTGCTGGCCACGTCCCATTTAATCCTGCATCCCTTCCACCACCACTACCCCATTCCCTCTGCTGCCCTTTCCTATAAGATTAGTGTATATTTTTATACAAACTGTCATATTTATTGTCTTTCATGGCTACTTTTTAAGTGTAACTATTTCTGCAATTTCCTTCTTCTCCTCTTTGAATTAGACACATTAACATGTCTCATTCTAATGAGCTTTAGAGACAGAATTAATATGTTGCCTTTGCTTTTTATTCAAGGTTTATGAGTGAGTGATGTGTTCTTTGTTGATTGTGGACAAGGCTGAGAAATGTGAGAGTGAATGAGAAATGTTGTACTGTATACTACAATGAAAATTGTGATATTGTGTATTTCATCATGTACCACTTTTTAAATTGACATGTTTATGCCTTAAATTGATTTAATTCAATTAAACAATTTTGTACTTACTGTTCTAATCACTCATTATTCTATTCAGTTTGTGGAAAACAGTGGAAAAAAGCCAGGAAAGCTACACAGTTCTGTCCACTAGAGGGAGTTACTTGGTTTCAAAGCAACACAAGCTTTCTTCACCAAATTCCCAAGCGACAGTGGCAAGACTCCCTTAGAACTGGAGGAAGAAACCTCGGGAGAAACCAGACTCACATGGGGGGACCCATTCTCCTTTGGTCAACTACTTATGTTCTTGATAAGACAGTCACAAAATCCTATTATGCTGTTGAAGTGTTCAGGTGTACTGATGTGGTGACACCAGTGAAAAAGGAATGATGATAATAATAATAATGGTAGCAGCCAGTAAAGTCCATATAAACTTGAATGTGATCAGTATTATAGGGCATCTGGTCTTAGGTCATGGTTGGTGGTTAGTGATCAGCTGGTCTAAGGTGGCATCATGCAGAGATATTATTCAATCTTCCATCAGTGTTTGGCCAGACCGGTGGGCAATCACTCAATCAGGAAAAGACAAAGATGGAATTAGTTCTGTTTGGGTTTATAAAGTACAAAGAATATGAAACTTATCAGAGTGTTGCTAATGACTCAGGCAGAACTATCTTTAAAGACTTCACTTCAGGATCTCGACAAGAGAGAGAGTCCCCCCCCCCAGTGGGTGGAGTGTGTATTGTGGAAGTGTAATGTTTAGCTTAGTGCACCTTCTTTCCTAACAACACCATATTGCCTCCCTACCCCTACTCTACTAGAATATAGGAGATTGTTGTCACATGTACTACACAACCAGGACTTACCACAAATGCTTGCAACTCCTTTAAGGTTGCTCTTGGCAGCTTCCTGCACCAGTGTTGTTTTTATCTTTTTATCAGTTTTGGATGGAAGAGTACAGTTCTAGGGCGGCACGGTGGCTTAGTGGTTAGCACGTTCGCCTCTCAGCACTGAGGTCTTGGGTTCGAGTTCACGTCTGGGCGGAGTTTCCATGTTTTCCCCATGTCTGCGTGGGTTTCCTCCGGGGTTTCCTCCCACAGTCCAAGAACATGGAGGTCAGGTGAATTGGGTACTCTAAAAATTTCCGTGTATGTATGTGTGTGTTCACCCAGCGATGGACTGGCGCCCTGTCCTGGACTTAGTTGAATGGTGTAATGCCCTGCCCTGCGCCCAGTAAAGGGGTAGGGGACTAACCGTGACCCTGATAAGGATTAAGCGGGTGTGATAATGAATGAATGAGTACAGTTCTTGGTAATGTCACTGTTGTGCCAAATTTTATTTATTTCTTGATTTATTCATTTCAGCCTTCTCCAGACTGATAGCTTTCAAAAATGTGATCTTTTTGATGCTTTTTAAACTCTTTGTGGAAAATGACTTGTGCTGTAAGTTGCAGCTGATTAAATATCAAGAAAATCCTACTAGAACAGAGGGTTATTTGGGGTTAATCAAAATTACTTTAAATGATGGCAGGTGTGTATTAAATACTGTTTAACATAAATTTGAATATGATTAGTTAATTCTGAACACAGCCACAACCCCAATCACATTTTATTTTAAGTTTGTATTTATTTTTACCCATAAATTACTTTCATAGGAAATGTATGATTATAGGTCACATTCAAGATGGAAATTTTTCTGTTATAATTCATCTTGGTCTCAACCTGATGTGTATACTTTTTATATCCACTGTATGTGTATGGTTAAGGCCCTTAAAATTTTTCACATTAAATTATATTAAATAATAAATACATTTAAGTATAGAAAAATACACATTTATTTTAAAATACATATTGAACACAAGTCACCCTCATCACTGAAAAAGCTGTGTGAAATTACAACAAAACCATGTGAGCATACACAGATACACTGGTTAACAAAATAATGCACAACATGCACAGACAAAAGAATTCAATGAGTATGTACACACATTATGATCTCATAAAGGGACATTTTTGCTTGGTAGCAAATAGATTATCAAAGTCATTTAATTAATTTCAAGAAAAAAGCCTCTTGACAGCAGAAGAATATGACTTTGTTCAAGTGCCCATTTTTAACACAGGGAAAAACAAACATGAACACAGGAGAAGGTCACTCTGCTATGTGAGTAACCTGTGACCTTAGACATACTGCTCTCTTTCAGTTATGTGTCTCTCACACATTCTTAGAGGACAGAGCCTGGGAGGGGGTCACCCTTATACAAACCTTCCACTGCAAGAATTTATGGGACATTGTTGGAAAACATTTTAGACCAGGATTTATACAGAATATTCTATTTTCTTTAAATAAAGAACAGACTCAGAAACAACTTTGTTATTCTATTGGTAATTAAATTGATTAGGGAAGGAGGGTCAGATTACACTGAGACACTTATAAATCTATGCTGATCTGCATTTCCACAAATCACAGCTAACATCAGTGCTATTTCCCCTCTCCATTCTGACAGAATGCTCAATTCTGTTGGCTATGGGCTAATAATTTCATCAAGCTAAGATATGTCCCACAAGGACACATGCATTTGAACAATCAAAGAGAATCACCATGTAGAAACCCTAGAAGCTTTTATTTATTTTAAATAAAAACTGCTAAACCTTTGCTCTATTTGAGGCTTACCATCCACACAGATTCTTTCTGAAGAACTAAGATGTTCATTTAAGCTGTACTTCTTGCATGTTCCTCTAAGGAGGCTGTTTTCAGAGCTGGAGACCTTCGTAACCAATATGAGATTTAGGCTTGTGTACTTTGTTGTCTCGTGGGCAATGGTGGTGGCAAGCACATGTGTTTATGAACATTACAGGCTTTTTGACCACTTTAGCATCCAGACACTGGAACTCCACTTGAGCTGTTTTAGTGCTGTGTGGTGTGCAGCAGCGACCATCAGCACACTGGCCACAGAAGCGAGGCCGGAAGGCCTGGATACTCGTGCAGTTTTTGAAGGTGAGGTGCATGGCTTTGGTGCTCTTATTCATCCTCAGACATTTGCTTCCCCTCTGCAATAAAACAAAATTTATTTTACACTAACATTGTAATCCTGGTACAAAGTTCACCATGTCCCTGTTTCCCCAGTTTGGACACACCCACTTTAATTCAGTAAAGATGTATTAATGATCAGTTCTGTTAGGTATAGGGTAGCAGGGAAACACTAAAATTTGCCGGACAGTGGACCAAAGGTTTCTTCCTCCAGCTCTGAGGGAGTTTTTCCATGCCACTGTGGCCGTTGGCTTGCTCACTGGGGATTTGGTGTTTTGTTGTTCCTAACCCTGTAAAGCTGCTTTGTGACATCAGTTGTAAAAACACTTTATAAATAAATTTGACTCTACTTGACCTAATGGTACACTATGCCATGCTGTTATTCTGTTTTTTGTTTTCTTCATAACTGATACTGTATCTAAGCCTAATCATTGGTAAATCAAAATAAATATACATTTAGATTTATATTCCATGAAATAGGACTTTTAATGTTCTAATAAATACAAATAAATGGAGGCTAAAATATTTGGAATATCATTCACATTGAAATGTGTGTATGTATGAATCAGCTGAATCTACAAGTGCTGGCCTACCTGGATAGCTCTCTGCTCTTTCAGAGTGTCACAAGGCCGGACCATGCACAGCCTGTTCTGTTTCACCATCTCACACCGCTGATTCTTATTAGTCACTCTGGTGGAAATACCCATGCCACATGTACGTGAGCAAGCGCTCCATTCAGTGGCCTGTTCGATGCAATGCACACTGGGATCCCACTGGTCGAATCCCACAGTCTCCTCCTGCCTGTATGCTACAATTCAGAACAACAAAGGGGCCTAGAATTACTCATTTACATTTGGGGCATTTAACAAACACTCTTATCCAGAGTGACTTACAAAAGTGCTTTGCTGTTTACACAGGAAGGATCTCTAACTAGTTAGTGTAGGATAGAGTCCAGAAGATACCTCAAGCTGCCAAATACAAAAGTCAGTCTGCATGCTTAGATACACAATACTCAACATACACTGAATGGCATTAAAGTAATGACAATAAAGACATAAGTACAGTCACAAGCCTTTAGTGAGTACAGGATAAAGACTCAAGAGATGGGTCTTCAGTCATCATTAGAAGACAGCAAGTGACTGCCATTCAGACAGGCAGGGGAAGTATGTTCCACCATTTAGATACACTCAAAATAAAAGGTACTTTAAAAATAAAGGATTCTTGGAAGATCTTTTAGGAATTCCTAAGATTGTTGAGCAAAAACCTTAAAATTTGAAACCATTTAAAAAAGCCTTTCTTAATAAGTAAACGTTTCTTGGAGGAAAGCACTTTGTCTCTAAAATGTTCTTAAAACATAAACTGTTGCTAAAATAACTTTAACTCCATAAAATGCCATAAATGCTGACAGGACACAGTTTGATCCAGAATCCAGAATCATAGGTCAGAGTATTCCTCAGTCTGTAATGGTGTTCCACAGGGTTCAGTGCTGGGACCGCTCCTGTTTAACATTTATCTTCTCCGACTTGGTAAAATCTTTAGGCACTATGGCATTCATTTTCAATATTATGCTGATGATACGCAGCTTTATGTATCCACTAAGCCAAGCTCTACTGCTCTTCCAATTACTCTTATTGCCTGTCTCTATGATATACATACATGGATGAAAAATAACAATTTAAAACTCAATAGAAGTAAAACTGAGATACTTCTTATTTGGTCTGAAGCTGAAGCATAAAATGCCATGCAGTTGTATTACACACTTTTTATAACATAAGAATAGCCTCACCACTTTACATTGAAGTCATTGCAATTAATGAATAAGGCTGAGTGTAGTCATATTCTCACATTATGTTGTAACTACCATTTCAGTCACCAATATGAAAGTGGGAATAGATCCAGTAAAAAAAGTGAGAGGCACTTTACGCAATCTATTAAAAAAATAAAATCAGATAAGATTTTTAAAATCTTAACGTTACAGGCACATGCTGGATATGTGAAAAGAAAAGCAGTTTTATTTGCATGTGTTTGAGAATGTAACCACAAGTGAAAATGTGTGTTGCTTACCAGCCATGGCAAAGCCACCCAGGACAGTGGTCTCAGGCTGTGGCTCACAAAACCACTTCTCACAGCACTCTCCTGGGATCTGAACCTTCTGTGGAAAAGGACAGTCAGGTCCTGGGAGCATGACATCCAGATTGCAGCGTGGCACACAGCTGATCTGACCATCCCTACACACACACTGGTAGCTGCAGCTTGGGAAGAAGGTCTCCCCATTTTGGTAGACAGCACCATCCAATGTGCAGGAATGTCTCCCGTAACCTGTTTGGTGTAATAGATATGCAGGACTTATATGATTTTTTGTAATGTACCTTAACAGATGGCAGATGATGCTGGGTAAAATATACAAATCACTTTAAAAAAATCACAATACAAAATTTCACATCTTGCAAATAGTGAATACAATGAAAAAAATACCAGTTTAAAATGATTACAGTTGTCAGGGTCTGTGTGACTATGATTAGATTGCACTAATATCCACAATCTTTAAAAGAACAACAACAACATTAAAGGATTCAAGGAAACAATGAGCTTCAAGTAGTTTCAGCTACCTACTTCAGTGAAAGTTTTGATTTTGTTGAGTGTAGTGAATTACATGTTTGACCTTTCACCTTTGCATTATTTTTATAGTAACTGCATTTGTGGCTAAAGGTATTTCATGTTATGTCATGTCACATGCCATCATCACTTCGCAATGGTAGGCTGCACAGACGAGTCACTTCTCTCCAATGCTATCTATCTCTGGTTGCTTGTAGTAGGCTAGCACCTGATAATCCAGTCCATGTCTTGATGTTATCCATCCAAGTTATTCTTGGGTCTTCCACGTCTTCGGACTCCCTCCACAAGTCCAGTCATAACACTTCCTTCCATGCTCTCGTGTGTAAAGGTTTTTTAACTGCATTAATGTTTATGTCTTTAGCATTGTTGGTTAATGTCAGTTCATGTGGTTATCGAATCAGTACTTAATGCAGGGTATCTTTAACTACAGTACACTGTCTAAAAGTAATAATAATAATAATAATAATCATAATTATTATTATTATTATTATTATTGTTACATATACACATTACGATTACATACATGAGCTGTTGCTTGCAGCTGGGTGCTGATTGATGTTAAATCAGGAATATTTTATCTAAGGAATAAAGGCCACCAAAAATTGACTTGGGGGTGGAAACTCTGTGTAATCCATCGAAGGCAGTTATTCCACTTATACACTTTCAGTCATTTAATGTATGTATGTATAAGAAAGCATGAGGAGTAATCTATTAATCACATAGCGTCCATTTTGTACAGATATTCAACGGGTATCACCGGATATTTACTATATTTGTTACCATTCAACGTGTCCAGAGGATCTAGATCTACTTGATATTTACACATAATTAATATTCACCTGGCATCCAATCAGAAAATACTGTCTCGTTTCTGTAGGTTTAATATAGGACATATTAGAGAGATATGTCTCTCACCCACACACACAGCGCTCCTCTTATCGCAGCGAAGCCCATTGCGGGTATCGCAGGGCGCGCGGTGGGAGCAGGACTCTCCGCGTTGCCTTCCGCACACGGTGCAGCACGAACACTCATCAGCTACGGGCTGCACGCCGGGGGGACACTCAGGTGCTTTTTCAGGACATCTGCAGACGGTGGGGCAGCGAAGACGCGCCACAGAGCACAGCGCCACCTGGAGGGGTTTAAGAAAATCAAACGTCTGCAGCCACTTTTTTACGCTTATAAACCATTTTAACATCTATACAGGTAAGTACAGAGTATTTACCTACTTGCGTGCAGAAGTACAGAGCCAGGCTCTCTATAAACACACTCTTCAGCATCTTCCCAGATGTCTGCAGTTAGTCTCCGCTGCAGTGTTTGCTCTTGTGTCTGAAGATACACTGAGCTCCGGGTTAAGGGATTTATAGACTGAGGCAATAAAGCACCGACATTTCTCGACCCGAATTCAGTCCCCACCCCCTTACTTTGACTGACTGCTCTACAATTGGCTAAACTTTTACGCCATCTGCGCTACAATTTGTAAAACAACATTCTGGCGTGTCCTTAACCAGCCCTAGTGCAGCAAGTGGGATATTAAAACTAATATACATATATATTGAACTGGTAATACTAAGGCTAATATCCCAATAATGATGCAGAACATATTTTTCAAACATGTATTTTGGACAATGTAGACAAAGTGGAATTCAAAATAAACTCCAGCATAAAATTCAAGATAAAAACGATTTGAAAAAGTCTTTCAAATGAAAAACAGAAACATTTTAATTAAAACCTGTGTTCGAAACGGACTTCTTGCCTACTACAGAGTGAAAGCAGTAGACGAGAATGTGTGTGTCTGAATACGCTGTACACTTACCTACAGAATCAGACTTTCAGCAGTACATGAGTAGAGCACTTTGCTATCCCATGATTCACCAGGAGCTGCTGAGGGGGGATTAGTGCATTTTAAAGTGTAAATAAATTTATTGAAAAGTAAATAAAATAAATATCATGACAAAATTATAATATGACTGTATAATTTGTGACTGTACCGTGTATGTGAATGGGGCTTTGAATACATGAACTTCTATAGGGGCGGTGTGACATCATAGGTCAAAGGACGTTGTTAAGATGGTGAACAGTGTGTCTGAGGTGGCATGCATACACGCTCACGTACTGAACAAGCTACTGCTGGTCGAGCCGTGCCTACTAGTTCAAATTTAGTAACTACAGTCTAAGTGTTTGGATGCTGTGTATAGCTCACTGGCATATAGTTACTTATATATATATATATATAAGTAACATACTGAAAAAGAATGAGATTGAGGAAGGGGTGTAGCCAAAATTAATATGAGAAAGGCACAATCTCATTGTAGCAGTATCATGTTCTTGGCTTAAGAAATATTAACTATTGCTTTTGGAAGGTTCAGTATTTTAGTATTTTAGATGAGGACCTGACTAAAACTGTAGAGATCAATGTCTTTAGATGTATGTAGTGTTGTTACACAGCGATGAAAGAAGAGAACTCTGAACAGAACTGTCTGACAGAATCTTTGACCTCTGAGTGTTTGAGCCTGGTGAGCTTCTCCAATGACGTCACACCAGAATATGGCTATGAGTGTTACCTCTGAATTGATGTATAGTCCTGAATAAGAAAAAGTTGGGACAGTATGGAAAATGCACTGCAGACAGTATGAACCCAACATATTTCATGTTTAGTCTGGTCAACTTTTTTTTTTTTATGCAATGCCTTGTGAAAGTACTAAATCTCCTTGGCAATTTTGTGTGTTTTGCTACCTCACAGCCTGGAATTTTAATGGATTATTTGAAGGTTTGCATAATTTCAATTACAGAACATGTCTACAACTTTGAATCGCTGATTTTCTTTTTATTGTGAAGCAAACAACAAAGCAGAAATCAGTGTGCATAACTATTCACTCCCC
Source organism: Crenuchus spilurus (assembly GCA_036984385.1). Classification (NCBI taxonomy): domain Eukaryota; kingdom Metazoa; phylum Chordata; class Actinopteri; order Characiformes; family Crenuchidae; genus Crenuchus; species Crenuchus spilurus. Next base: position 150,019 of record BRDA01003193.1, read on the forward strand.
TAGAGTCAGTACTTTGTAGAGCCACCTTTTCCCACCTCTATGGAGTGTGTGGTTTATTGTGGTCACATGAACAGATACTCCAGTTTCTGCTTGGGAACTCTGCACCTCATTCAGGGTAACCTTTGGTCTCTGTGCTGCCTCACTGATTAATGCCCTTCTTCTGACACTTTTGGTGGGTGTCTCTTGGCAGGTTTGTTGTGGTACCATGTTAGTTCCATTTGATGATAATGGATTTGATGGTGCTCTTGGGAATCATTGGAGATTTGTATCTTTTTTTTATAACCCAACCCAGACTTGTACTCCTCAAAAACTTTGTGACTTGTTTGGATATCTCCTTTGTCTTCAAGGTGTTATTTGTTTAGTGGTCTCTGTTCTTGTCCTGCCCCATTACGTCCTGCACCTTAGTGTCTGCACGTGTATGTCATTATCTGTATCCTATAAATAAGTATTTGAACACCCTGCAAATTTGCAAGTTCTCCCACTTAGAAATCATGGAGGGGTCTGAAATGTTCATCTTAGGTGCATGTCCACTGTGAGAGACATAATCTAAAAGAAAAAATCCGGAAATCACAATGTATGATTTTTTAAATAATTTATTTGTGTGTTACTGCTGCAAATAAGTATTTGAACACCTGCCAATCAGCAAACATTCTGGCCCTCAAAGACCTGTTAGTCTGCCTCTAAAAAGTCCACCTCCACTCCACTTATTATTCGAAATTAGAAGCACCTATTTGAGGTTGATAGCTGCATAAAGACACCTGCCCACCCCACACAGTCAGTAAGACTCCCAACTACTAACATGGCTAAGACCAAAGAGCTGTCCAAAGACACCAGAGACAAGATTGTAAACCTTCTCAAGGCTGAAAAGGGTTACGGGGCAATTGCCAAGCAGCTTGGTGAAAAAAGATCAACTGTTAGAGTAATTATTAAAAAATGGAAGAAGCTAAACATGACTGTCAATCTCCCTCTGACTGGGGCTCCATGCAAGATCTCACCTCGTGGTGCATCAATGATTCTAAGAAAGGTGAGGAATCAGCCCAGAACTATATGGGAGGAGCTGGTCAATGACCTACAGAGAGCTGGCAAAGAAGTCAGGCATGGCAAGGAAGGTTCCCCTGCTTATATCAGCACACATCCAGGCCCATCTTAAGTTTGCCCATGACCATTTGGATGATCCAGAGGAGTCATGGGAGAAAATGCTGTGGTCAGATGAGACCAAAATAGAACTTTTTGGTCTTAATTCCACTCGCCATGTTTGAAGGACGAAGAATGATGAGTACCATCCCAAAAACACCATCCCTACTGTGAAGCATGGGGGTGGAAGTATCATGTTTTGGAGGTGTTTTTCTGCACATGGGACAGGACAACTGCACTGTATTAAGGAGAGGATGACCGGGGCCATGTATTGCGAGATTTTGGGGAACAACCTCCTTCCCTCAGAGCATTGAAGATGGGTCGTGGCTGGGTCTTCTAACATGACAATGACCCAAAGCACACAGCCAGGATAACCAAGGAGTGGCTCCGTAAGAAGCATATCAAGGTTCTGGAGTGGCCTAGCCAGTCTCCAGACCTAAACCCTATAGAAAATCTTTGGAGGGAACTCAAACTTCATGTTTCTCAGCGACAGCCCAGAAACCTGGCTGATCTGGAGAAGATCTGTGTGGAGGAATGGGCCACAATCCCTGCTGCAGTGTGTGTGCAAACCTGGTGAAAAACTACAGGAAATGTTTGACCTCTGTAAGGCTAATATTAACATTGATTTTCACAGGTGTTCAAATACTTATTTGCAGGAGTAACACACAAATAAATTATTAAAAAATTATACATTGTGATTTCCGAATTCTTTCTTTTAGATTATGTCTCTCATGCATCTAATGCATCCCTCCATGATTTCTAAGTGGGAAAACTTGCAAATTCGCAGAGTGTTCAAATACTTATTTTCCTCACTGTATACCCTCATGTCTCTGTGTCCTGTGCAAGTCATTGTGTACTGTCTGTTGTTTTCCATGTTGTCAAAGTATGTATGTGTTATGTTTAGTTGTTCACCTTATTAAACTTCTTCCTTATTAAATCTTCTCAGCAAATGTGTTCATACTCCGCTCTCTCAGCCTCAACGGTTAATGTGATCTCAATTTAATGCAATACAAAAAAATAGTGTCATTAAAGCAAATTCTATTTGACCCTGCGAGTCATCCATAGTTCATGTTGAGACTTGCCATATTGAGACACCCAACCTCCGCTCTGTGCTGTGTATTGCTGCTGCTAGGCTAAATGTCTTGTTTCTTGCGTTTGCATTTACATTTTCTGTTGTTTTATATGTTTTATACTATCTCTGTTTGGCATATTTTATTATTTACACATACTAATCGTTTTTATTTTCTTACAGGTTTATCAGTCACAGAAAAGCTGTCACAGTCACAGCTGTTTCCTACCTCAGCAGAGCTCGGTTGGTGTTTGGTGTAAGTTTTAATCAGCACAAGCGGTAAGTACACATTTCATTAGGGCTTGAGCTTAGTTTTTTGTTTGTTCAAAGTGTGGCATGTATAGTTTAAACCCCATGTCCACCGTTAGTGTTAATGATAATTCTAATGACTGTATTTGTGCTAATTGTCAGCTAGTTAGCTCTCTGGTGGGTCAGTTGGAGACGCGCATCTGGGGTTTATTAAGGGATAGAGAGCAAGGATAAGAAACCCCTGGGTGCCTTAGGGAGAGCTAACACCCCTTCGACTCCGGCTTTAGAGCCCTTACAAATAGCAAAATGGGTGACATCTCAGCGGCATAGTCGGAAAGCTAAGGCTAAAGCTAGCCCCCCCTGATCATTGCTCTCCACCTCAGTATCAGTTTATTTAAAAGGGGAAAATGCAATTTCATAAAACACATGATTTCACATAGTTAAAAAAGCCAGAATTAGCCAGAAGCCTAGTTTTCATCTGCAGTCCCCTGGCCATGATGTAAAAAGGCAATAAAAAGCAAAACAAACAACAACAAAAATACAATATAATACAAAATACATACAACTCTTATTATACAATTAAAAAGGGAAAAAAATGCATCACAACAATTTATCATACCATTAAGACAACACAACAGGCTTATCATTTAGTATGTGTTGATAAGCCACATTTTTTATTTTTTTATGAAAGCCTTGTATGTTGTAAGCAGTTTAACCTCCTCAGGCACTCAGTTCCATACACTTGCACTCCTTACTGACCATGCCGACTTACTGAAAGTGCTTCTGCACAGAGGAATATAACAATAATTTCTGACAGAGCCTTGAGTAACACGCTCAAGGCTGTTTCTTTGGCTGATAAACTCTGCCAGAGAATCTGGAGCCAATTTATGTAGTACTTTATAGGTCAGTTTTAAATCTGCAAATGTGTGCAGACTGTCCCAATTTAAAATACTCTATTTTTTTTGATCGCACAGTGATGATAGTGCCTGGGTTTCTTATCCATAACTTTAATTGCTTGTTTATACAGGGTTTCCAATGGTTTTTTGAGCTCTGACCAACCTGGGACCAGCTGGTTAGGCAATAGTTGAAATGGCTAAAAATCAGTGAATGTAAATACAATTTTGCGTCTTCAGTTGACATTTCATTTCGAATCACACAAAAATTTGCAAGATTAAACTTGATTATTTTACACAAATTACACACCTATTCACCTGTCAGACAGGATTGCATTACTCAGTGAAACACCTGCTGTGAAGCCTGTTCATAATACTCTGGTTATAGGAGACTCCATTGTCAGACACGTGAAAACAGATTGGACATTAGTTGCAAGCATAGAATAGCTAATAGGTAGTATTCAAGGATAGTCATCCAGGATAGCCTGGTCATTTAGGCAGGGATGGTGTCCACCCCACGAGGGAGGGTGTTGCTCTGCTTTCACAAAACATAGCCCACAGTCTTTTAGTTAGTCGTCAGAGTAGTGTAAACAAGTTTTTGATGCAAAAGAAAAATAGTAACAATTAATAAAATAAGAATTAAAAGAAACAACTAAATAACTGCTGACAAAGTCATTAGACTTTAGACCAGGTCAGGAGCAAAGTGTCACCAGTTCCATCAACAGAGCAATTGGGAGAGAGAGTATAGCCAAATTGTCTCTTTGTCTCCTCAGGCATCCAAGATACCATTCTAATTTTTTCTAACCAGCCGATGATTTGACTGGTTTTGAAGTCCAAAATCTCACACCTTCCAAAATGTGAGTTTACCAATTGGCTTTTTGAGGTCCTAAACCTCCCCCAGCAGAACCAGTTTGATCTGCTCATTGCTGGAGGTCTGCTGACACTTGCACAAACATTTGATTACAATCACAGATGATTAATAGTTGACTAAAACAAGGGTCTTCAAACCCCCTTGTGACACTAAAGATAAACTATTAAATAGTAATACTGCTGTGTAACTTCAAAGTGGCAATCTACTTTTTGCATATCTGAAATGTTAATATTGGTACTAATGCAGTAGGCTATAGAGGCCAAAGTATGTGTTCAGCTGATGTCATTATATTCATTTGGTCATTGAGTGATTGGAAAGGATGTCTACCTACACACATTTACGTGACCTGTGAAATATTTCTGGAGTGGTGTACCCACCTTTCTAAAGGCCTGTCTTGGATTCAATTCAAACACCCTGTCTTGCTGTATCATATCACCAGTCCTTGTGCAATGTACCATCTGGAAATTAGTTTACTATGGCCTTTTGTACATTCCCAAATTCTTCTGACTGCTACATGAAAATTAGTCTATAAAACTGGTTTGGTTACTGAGTAAGTAGGCTTGATTTCCAGGCATTTCATTTGAACACGTTACAACAGGGAAGTAGTATTTGGACACATTTTACTTCAAGTGAATGAGTTAAACTAAGTGACTGCCTTTCCTTTTCAAATGTAGTGCACACCATGGGCAGAGGCAGACATTTTAAGCAGCCAGGGCTTAGCCCAAATGTCTAGAACCATGTTTGTCTCTGAATATTTATTTGCTCATTTACAGCACTGATAGAAACTCTTTTTCAAGCATCTGAGTAAACAGAATTCGTAAACAAATCAGTACATCCTATGTGAAAAAAAATCATAAAATCATAGTTGCTGACTAATTTTAATTTCTGCCCACTAAAAAGAGGCAAACATTGTCTGAAGTCTAACTTAATAATATTGGTAAAGTACAAATTTTGCATTACTAATCTTAATACCTCCACCTATTATAGTTGGTTGAAGCACACTAACACATTTCTGCAGTTTGTTACTGTATACTGAACAAATGTTTACTGTAGAACCTGTATACAGCTTGTAGATCTGCAAAAGATCATGGTAAAAAAATCGGTGGATGGTTAATTGTACAGCAAATATTTTATCTGTAAATCAAAATACTGTAAATTAATTTTAAGTGGACATTTTTCCAGCTTTTGAGTATTTTTTCTGACAGTACAAAAAGAGAAGTTATCTATTTTTATGCAGACATTTTAAGACCCATCATCTTTAGATACATCCACCACAGTCAAGCAATTGATGAGGATCTGCCTTTACATTTCCAGCTGCATTTTACCAGGATTTACTTCCAAAAGCTTCCTGAGAAGATCTGAATACAGACTTTCTACACCCTTTGATTTCAGTACTGAGGGAGTTTAAAAACTTCAGCAGCACTGCTGTGTCTGATCCATTCATACCAGCACAACACACTAACACACCACCACCACATCAGTCTCACTGACTACAGTTATTTATTTTTATTTTTATTTTATTTTTTACACTTATATAGCACCTTTCTAGACACCCAAGGATGCTTTACAATCGACACACTTCATATACACACACTCCGGCAAGAAGCGGCAGCCAATTGCGCACAGTGTACTCTCAACCAGAAGCGACCGTCAACCTGAAGAACTGCATCGAGCACTAGGGGGATCACCCAGGACAGAGTGCCAACCATATCTGGGCATACATACATACTTACATTCATACACAGACATGCACATTCATACACACACCAGGGTAATTTTTTTAGAGTAGCCAATTCACCTGATCTCCATGTTTTTGGACTGTGGGAGGAAACCGGAATCCCTGGAGGAAACCCACGCAGACACGGGGAGAACATGGAAACTCCGCTCAGATGTGGACTCGAACCCAAGACCTCAGTGCTGAGAGGCAAAAGCTCTGTAACTGTACAACTATAAACTGCACACACACGACAACCTTTTTAAAAGCTCAAAATCTAGACTTTTTTTCTTGAATTTGTTCTCACATTACTCCAAACTCATACAGTAAAAAATAATGACACTCATCCCACTGACAGGGGAGATCATGTTCATCAAGATTCTGTTGGTCTTCTGTGATCATTTGGTTTGGTTATTTTACAAGGCTTATTGTGGTCTATATACAACCAAATGTACGTTACTTGATTTTGCATTACGTTACTCCAAATTCCTTCAGGTAACATGTCTTACACTCTCACTCTGCTTAAATGAGAATGTGTTTTTCAGTGTGTAGTGCTGTAGTCAGATAATCTGATTTTTATTTGATTTATTATGTGATTTATATGTAATTTATTTTTTATAACAGGTAAGGAATGAATATCTGACATGTTTAGCCTTTTCTCTGACACAGATAGATTGTAACACATCTTTTCTTTCTTTCAGACATGTTTTGTGCATCAGTTCTTTAAACTCATTTTCTTTTAGTTTTTGCATCTCTGCACTAAAAATGTGAGCAGTCTCTCTCCTGCACTCTTTAACAAACAGACTGTAATACAGACTGTAGATGTGCACTACAGACACTAGTGTAGACAGCGCAGCGTGACTGTGTTTTAGTGAAGTGCACATCCCGGGACCACGGTGCTGCTGACTGTACTGAAGCTGAACCGCTTTCTGTTGCTGATGGCTATGACTCACTCCTCTTCAAAAACTTTCTAATGTCCATGGTTAACTATCCACCACTGTTTGCTCTAGCTGTCTTACTGAGGTAAAATACAACTGACAGGGTGGCCAGGTCTAGTGTTTCAAAGAACTCCAGCAACAATAACCTGTTAAAAGAACTTCAACACTGTTTTACATATTTCATTAATATTACTTAGAATGTGATAACTTACTTACCCAGAGTTTTTTTATTGAACATTGATTTTAGATAATTTTGTATATTCATTTTTTATTTTGTAGCTGTAGTATCTAAAAAAAAAATTGGGGGGGAGGGGCTTTTGGTAGATCTGGCAGGGCTTAAGCCTCATAAGCCACCCCCTCGCTTTGCCCTTGGTGCACACAGTAAATAATACTTGCTATAATGATTAAATGAATTATGTTGATTTGTGTAAACTGTAAGAGACTTGAAATGAACAGGGTTAGGATGACTCATGATATTATTTGTTTGACAAAGACAGTAAAATTGTCAGTGACATGCCAAATTTCCTCAGTCTCCTCAGGAAATACAGCCACTGCTGAGCCTTCTTTAGCACCTGTGTCGTGTTCAGTGTCCAGGTGAGATCATCGTGATGTGGACCCCCAGGTACTTAAAGCTGCTGACCCTCTCCACTTCAAGGTCCCAAATAAATAGTTGCTGATGAGGTCTCCTTTGTTTCCTTATGTCCACTATCATTTCCTTGGTTGTCTGTGTTGAGGGCGAGGTTGTTGTCTGTACACCATATCACCAGAGTGTTCACCTCCTTCCTGTAGGCTGCCTCGTCTCTGTCAGTGATACGACCTATCACAGCAGTGTCCTCAGCAAACTTCACAGTCGTGGGTGAACAGGGTGTAGAGAATGAGGCTGAGGACACAGCCCTGCAGGGTACCAGTGCTGGTGGTGATGCTGGCTGAGGTCCTATTTCCAATCCTGAAAGACTGAGGCCTGCCAGTCAGGAAGTTCAAAAGCCAGTCACAGAGCATGGGATGTAGTCCGAGAGATAACAATTTGTGGGTTGTGAGGGATGACCGTGTTGAAGGTGGTGCTGTAGTCAATAAACAGTATCCTGAAGTAGGAGTCCTTCTTTTCCAGGTGGGAGAGGGAGACATGAAGGGCAGTGGCAATGGCACTTCATAATGATTTGAGCGAGTGCTATTGGCCTATAATAATTCAGGCAGGGTGGTGGGTTCCTCTTGGGGAGGGGGACAGTGGTGGTGGCCTTATAACAGGTGGGAACTGTACATTGTGTTAGGGAAAGGTTGAAAATGGAAGTAAACACCTCAGCCAGCTTGTTGGCACACACTCTGAGGGCCCGCCCAGGAATGTTGTCAGGTCCAGCATCTTTGCGAGGTTTGATTATTCTCAGGGCTTTGTGTACCTGGGCTGTTGAGACAACTGGTGGGGGGAGGGGGGTTCAGTGATATGTGTGTGTTTGTGTTTTGTGGTGATTGTGGTAGTGGTTGAGGTCTCAAAGCAGGTGTAAAATATATTGAGATTGGCTGGAAGGCTGTTGGAGGAACTGATGGTGTTGTTGGGCCTGGACCTAAAATCTGTGATTTGGTCCAGACATTGCCACATATGCCTGGGGTCAGCAGTAGTGTACAATCAATCCATCTTGAGTGTTGAACTAATCCCTTGTTGATACACACTGACATTTAAATGAGGCTGGTATAGAAATGGATGCACACATGCTATGGTGCTGCACATTTAAGGTTCTCACACTTTTCCCATAATCAGTGTTGACACTCAGCTCTCTATCTGTTTTAAAGCTTTTATTTGTGGAGTATTTTTTACTGACATTGTCACAGATTTAATACTTCCCAGCTCAAAGAAAATTGATCAGTTAAGGGACTTTAATGAATTTATTTCTCCAGAAAATATTACGTCTTTGATCTTTAGCAATTTGCGGGATATTTAGAACAAAGTTGTTTGACTCTTCTGACACTGGTATTTGTTGTTGTTGATGATGAATTTTCCAAAACCAGTCATAAGACATTTATTTTTCCTGATTGCTGTCAGATCCATTTCTTTGGTTATATTTTGTTGCGTTTTGTGGTTATATACGTTGTCCATTGACTGAACTCCCACTAATGATTTTCATTAGATAACTAACAATTTATTTGAGTAAGAAGAGTGTTTTAATGGCTCTACTGAGAGCCCTGATCTAGGTTTGCATTTTATTCCCATACCTTGTAACACACATTAATTATTAAAAAATACAATAAAACTTACTTAAAATTTTTAAGTAACCTTTTTGTTAAAGTGTCAACACTTGGTACAATTTTGTTTTGGCTCCTTACAGAAGGTTCATTTTCACTCTGAAGTAGTTTTAAAGTTATCCAGCAACTCTATGTGACTTACTAAAATAGTGCTTCATTACTTTATTTTCAATGACTACAGCATATTGATGGGATTCAGCATGGGACAGACCTTTATGGATGTGCTCTCATGTGTTTCACATGGCTTGTGTTTCACATGGTGTGCCTGCATGGATTCCCTGACATTTATATAAAACAAAACTGAATACATTTGCTTTGACTTGAAAAAGGAATTTTATGGAACGTGCCAAAAAATCAGCTTGCTCTGCCTGCACTAAAACTTTGCATACTGAGCCTACATTTTCATTATATCTGGGTTGATAAGTCCTGTAATTGTAAGCAAGTTGTTGCCAGATATGACAATATCAATGTCACATTATTTTATTATTGATGTTTTCTGCTGTGATTCAGTACATTATGCATAATGTAACCCATCTTTTATCTAAAAGTATTTGGACATTTTACAACAAAAGGTAATTGTGTTACTATTGTTGGTCTTGCACATATTATTACTTAAGTGGCCTGGTTCCCAGGATCACCATGTTACTCTCTGTCTGTGTGTGTGTGTGCTCAGTGCTAAGACTTGTGTCCTGCAGGACGTTTTCTCAGGTGGAACAGAGCAGACCTCTGTTTCCTAGGTTCACATTCTTCTGTTACACTCACGCATTGCCGCTTCTCAGGTCCAGAGACCAATGCTCTGGTATTTGCACCTCATTTACCTCGACCAGGCTGTGCAGTACTATGTTACTTTAGATAAGTGGGATCCAGATCATGAGTTTCTAAAATTTTGTTTCAGCAGGTGTCCTTTATTTTTGTTTGCATAACTCACTGTTACACTTCCTTACTGAAAAGGAGGCTTTTGTATAAACAAAGCCCTGTCCACTAAACCATACTTCACAGTCATGACAGATATTGATTATGCTTGATGAAAGACCACCAGGCATGGATTTCCCATGAACTGTTTTAAATGAAGTTTAATATTTCATTTGTATGTTTTCAGCATGGACTGCTTTCTAGCTCAGATGTAGGAGTTTCTGACTCAGTGGAGCACAATGGATCCTTTGTTGGTGTCAAAATGCAAATTTTTCTGTATTTCACAATAGTAATATCATATACTAGTGTCAGTCTTGGTATTGGCTAAGTACAAACCGGATTCCAAAAAAGTTGGGACACTAAACAAATTGTGAATAAAAACTGAATGCAATGATGTGGAGATGGCAAATGTCAATATT
>BRDA01003197.1:0-21108 GCA_036984385.1 Crenuchus spilurus
CGTCACACTTTTAAGATTTTTATTTAATTAAAATGTTTAAAACCATGTATCATTTTCATTCCACTTCACAATTATGTGCTAGTTTGTGTTGGTCTATCATTTAAAATCTCAATAAAATACATTTACGTTTGTGGTTGTAAGGTGACAAATTGTGAAAAAGTTCAAAGGGTATGAATACTTTCCGTACCCACTGTATAAACATCAACACCATTAAAAATGGTCACACAACTGCTACTTAACGTATCCAACTTATGAATGAATTGAACCTTTTAATGGCAGTGCACCTATTAAATGTAGTGAAAAATTGACAACTGACTCACCGTAATGTTAAAGTAGTTCTTTTTTATTATATTATAATAACACCGAACATAATATTTATTGTTAATCTTTCACTTGTAAGTGAATTTGCACTCTTCTTTTTGATTCAGCCAAGGCACAATCCATTTAATACTGTTCCAATGAGTGCAGAGGAGGAGATGAATGAAATTTCAGTACCTAGAGCCAAGAAAGCATCAGTTAAAGGTTATTTAATATACTATCTAATATGTAAAATAATCCTATGCTGTATGTATATACAATGGTTAGTCATTATAAATTGTATGAAGTATGGTCATTCCATTTTGTATTGGTTTATTAATGTTTCTCATACATGCCTGGTTATATCACCATCAGAAAAACTGCGTCCACATCAAACAATGGAAATGGGAATGAAAAATGAAGTTTCAGAGAGACTGCAACAAGAAGCTCTTGTTCAAAAACCTGTGCCAAAAAAGAGAACCAAACTTTATAAGTTCCACAGCTCAGTTTCAGACAGCACCAGCACAGTATCTGCCCAGAGTATGTCTACAAGCTCAGGCATTAGGTCCCCTGTGTCCACAGAAAGCGTGTCTACCAGCTCCAGTGTCACTTCCCCTGTGTCCACCCCCAGTGCTTCTACTAGCTACAAGTCCACTGTTTCCACTCAGAGCAAGTCTGCAAGTTCAGGCATCAGGTCTCCTCTACCCAGAAGTATCCTCAAACACAGCTCCAGCCATAGCTCCAGTGACTCCAACACCAAGAACCAACTTCCCACCTACACCAATCAACAGCAATCTATTGAAGAGCATACAGTAACCACCTTAAATAACCAAGAACTACCACTGAAGTCAAACTTGCCAAAGTCACGTTTGCCAGTGAGATCTGCTGTGGCTTTGACTAATCCAGAGAGAACAGTACAAGAAAAGCCAAAAATACAGCCCAGACTGAGTCTGAGTTCTAGTACACGGTCAGAAGATGAACAAAGAAACACAACCATACTGCATACAGCTAAGCAAAAACATGAAAACAATAATGCCAATAATTGGTTAACATCTGATAAACCAGAAAGCCAAAAGACTTCTAATGAAACAAAGCAAGAGCCTCAGTCCATTCCTAGACCAACTGGCAAGTCAGCACTGGAAGCCCCCATGGACAGTCCATTAGCCAAGAGCACTGTTCCTCAAACCTCACTGCTCAAACTGAAGGAAGAAGACAAAAAGTTGTCAAAGAAGGAAAACGAAAAGGCACAAGAGCAACAAGGTCATCCTAAGAACATTGCTGGTATGATCAAAAACTTGTTTTGTCATTCAAAAAGTACAAACCTTTCCAGAAAAGTTGGGACACTTTGTAAACATGTCATAAAAACTGAAAATGTCTTTTATTTCACTTATGTAATTTAATAGACAAAAAGACAGAGAAAAGAAAAGAATAAAAAAGAACTGTTGTCAGTGATTAAATTGTATTTGTTAAATATAAAAAATGTAGAAATTGATGCCCATAACACTGTCCAAAAAAGTGTGGCAGAGGCATGTTTACCACTGGGTCACATCACTTTTTCATTTAATTATACTATTTATTGATTTGGGAATTGAAGATATGAATTGTTGCAGTTTTGTAATTGGATTTTTTGGCCATTCTTGCTGTATACAAGACTTGAACTTCTCAACGGTCAGTGGTCTCCTCGTCAAACAAGCTGAGACATAGACTCATTTGACCACAGAATGTTTCCGCTGTCTTTTGGTCCATCTCAGATGATTTCATGCCCAGAGAACTTGCCAATATTTCTGTACAAAATTAATATATGGCTTCCTCTTTACATAAGTCTCATGTTGCCTATTTTGAGTACCGGTACTGCAGTACCAGTGCTAGGCATGTAGGTGCCCTAAGCACAAATGCTTTGTGTGCCCCCATCCTGCCTCCCTCCAGCAAGCAAGTCTCAGCTTTGTGCACGTATCCCCTCATGAGATCGTGAGGTCCACCGCAGGTGGGGCCATTGTTCTGTGGGCAGATGTGTGTGTGAATAAAGTATTTTTGCTGAAAACGTACTCTCAGACTGTTCTTGGAAGTTATAGGTGGTGCCTCCATCCACAAATGAGACCCCCCCCACACTGCAGTAGTCCACGTATGCGGAGCGCCAGCCCTGTTTGACTGTGTTAAGTGACAATGATTTTCCATGTGGTGCATGTGGCTATGTATCATGTTAGCATGATGGTTTTGCAAATAGTGCTGAATGGCTCGATGGTCAGACACATTCAGCAGTGGTTTCCACCCTTGGCGTTTATGCACAAAGATTTCCCCCGACTCCCTGAACCTTTTCATGGTATTATGAACTATAGAGAAGACCTCAATTCTTTGCAATCCTGTGATAGAAATATTCTTTGAACTGGCTGATAATTTTCTCACAAAGTTTGACACAAAGTGGTGAACCACGACCCATCCTCATTTCTGTCTTTTTTGGATGTGTTGCATCAATAAAAACTATTTATATTTATCAAATACGATTATGTTTGTCCTTTGCACATTACAGATTTCAGTTTTTATTACATTTTTAGAAAGTGTGCCAATGTTTCAACGTTTATTCAGCGAGACACAGTACGTGCATGTACAATATGATTATTGTTATCTACATTATTTCTTCATAGTAACAGTATTGTTACAATTAATTTTTAAAAAGCCACTTCTTTAATTCAACACCATGTTTTCACAGATCTGCGTGAATATGAAGTCGCCGGCTTGACTGATACCTCACTGAAAGCTGATGTATCTTACCCATCATACACTCCTCCAAAACCTGATGCTGCTCTTGAATTTGAAAGTAACTCTAATCCACCTCAATTCAATAAAAAGACAAAGACTAATATAAAAAGAGAGGGCTACATAGCTTCCCATGTGCCAAACCCAAATGAGGAACAGGGAGACTCCATTGCTAAAGTTCTGGAATGGTTCAGCAGAAGTTCTGAAAGCAGTGATAAACGTGAATCTGAGGGCAGTGTGCAAGGCATGGAGGATGTTGCCAAAATCGAGGACATTGACTTTGAAGATGAGATAAATCTAAAAACCAAATCAGAGGACAATGTGTATGTGATCATTCCAAGACAAAGCAACAAGAATATTCCAAAAGTGAATGATGAGAGCAACTGGGGAGAGGAGCTGAGTGTGGATGAGCCAGAACCTTCTCAGTACATTAGGGAACGTAGATTTGAAACTAAGCCTTCAAGAGTGGAACCACTCCCTGTCACTAAAGCTTCAACTTACTCCTCTTTTCAGCCCGAACACATCACTCCTAAAAAGATGGACATCTCTGAAAAAGCAAGTTCAGAAGAGAAAGTACTAGAGACAGTAAGCAAAAAGGAAGATGGAATCAATGTTGACAAGTTAGAAAGGACAGACAACAAACTCACTCAGCTTGAACCAACAAACACAGTAATCCATGAGGAGAGTCAGCCACCAAAAATTGCCAGTTTGAAGTCATTCTGGGAAAAAGGCAACACTGGCCCAAAGATTTTGGTCAGTAGATCCAACTTGAATTCTGAAAAGGAAAACAAACTTCTTAAACAAAATAATATTGATGAGGAAGCAATATATCATCCAGAGGAGCCATCGAAAGTTGAACTGAGCTTAAAAGCCAACAACACAGTAGCTGAGACAGAAAAGCAAGCAAGTGTAAAGGATGTTTTGGATGTAGATCAGAGCAGGAATATTAGCACAGGATCAAGTGATGATTACAAACAAGAAACCATAAACAAAGATAAACAACCACCATGGAGATTTACTAATAAAAGGAAAGATATAGTGGTTTCAAACTCCCCCTCAGATATGGATGTTACCTCTTTTTTGTATCTGAAGTCATCCTCACCTTCCCTAGATAGTGGAGCCATTCTTGGAGGCCAGAGCAGTGAAAATGTGAGAAGAACCATGAGTGTTAATAGTGAAGGAGATCCTACATCTCCATTGGTACTAGAATTAGACCACAGAACGATTGTAGAAGGAGAATTGCAGGCTAAACCTGTAACACAGCCACCAAATCAAGTGTCATTAGTAAAACCAGGTGGACAGCAACAAGACAACAGGGCAGAAAAGATAAAACAGCTCAAATCATTCTGGGAGAAAGATCAAATGGAGCCCAGAGTATATGTCAGATCAGCAACCATTGAAGACAATAAATCATCTATGACCTCTCCAGCAAAGCTGAATAAAAGATTCACCAAATCAGAGTTTGATCTTAGATTCATAGGCACAGAGTTAGATGATGAAGCTGAGGACAGTGTAACCTCACCTAGGGGCAGACAGTCTCCAAATTTTACTGTTTTTCCACTACGAGACAGAATTGATAGGTCGGTCACAGCAGAAGGCATGAATAGTTCACAGTTCAAAAGCCTCCGTGACTTTTGGGCAGGGTCTTCACCCAAGCATGCACCTACCGTTGAGAGTAAAACCCAGAGACCAATAAGCCCAGAAGTAAAACCTACAAAAGCAGACACTCGCAAAGACATAAATCAACATTCTCCTTTGGATTCAAAACTTTATTTGAACCAGAATCTTCCTCCAAATCAATCAGACAACACTAATTTTAAAGGGTTAAGAAATGAGAGTGCAAATACTAAACCTTCAAAGGCAGAGAGAGTTTTCCAATCATCTTCAAAAGAGACGAGTGCTGACACAAGACTTGATTCTGATACCAAAGCTACTTTCTTCTATAAACCTACAGTCGAACCAGACCTTCAGAGATTGTCCCATTCTTCCCACCCACGGAGAAGCTCACAGTCATCTCTGAAGGATACAGTACCTCCTAAAGCCCCAGGTATGCTCAATAAAGAATCAAGACAACAAGCTAGAAGGATAAGCAAAGGAACAGGGAACGGAAAATTACAAAGTTTTCGACGTGCCACGAGCATGTTCGCAGTGAACGTAGAAGATGATGATGTTGGTGGCAAACTTCAGGATGTGTACTCACAGTCCAAGAAAGCACCTGACACCAATCCCCCACAGCCAAGAAAGGCAGCAGAAGTTAACATGCCACCATCCAGGAAGCTTCCAGATGCAAATGTGCAGGTCAAGAAGTCAACAGAAATGACCAAAAACAGGGAGAAAATCAGTGAGAGACGACCATCACGCACATCTGAAGATACAGATTCTCAACCTCTTGCCAGGTCTTTTGTACCACGGGACTTCCAGCATTACCTGGGAATCAAAGAGGACAGAGGCATGTTCACTCCTCCCCAAGTGTCTGAGCGAATGAGTGAAATAGTCTGCACACCATTCCAGACATCTCCAGAGGCGGTCTGCAACCCAAGGTGCTCTCCTATGCAGGCTAGCACTCCGATGGGCTCTGTAGAGCTTCGTGCTAGAAGAGGGAGTCTCGGCCCACATCCCGATGCATACAGTGCTGAGGATCCTAACCGTGACAATGTGCATACAGGCAACACCTGGTCCCACTCTCAAACAAGTTCTAACTGTGAGATATGCATGCTTTTTTCGTTGTTTTCAGAATGTGTAGATGTTTAAGAACACGACAAAGAAGAATGTTATACAAAATAGCAAAGCTTATGCACCTCGTTAAAATGTCAGGAGTTTGTGATTTAAAAAATCAGACCAAGATGAATAATTTCAGAACTTTCATCTTTAATGTCGCCGGTAATCTGTACAATTGCATTGAAAAATAAACTGAAATATTTTAGGGTGCACAAACTTTTGCATGCTACTATATTTAACCATCCATCCATTTATAGATACAGTACATGGGGCAGCCATGGCCTGGAGGTTAGGGATTTGGTCTTGTGACCAGAAGGTGGCCGGTTAGGTCCCTGGGAAGGCCTTGACTGAAGTGCTTTTGAGCAAGGCACCTAACCCCCATCTGCTCCTGGTCGCTGTGGTTAGGGCTGCCCAACGCTTCAGGCACATGTTCTCACATCCTAGTGTGTTCACTAGTGTGTGTGTGTGTGTTTCATTGCATGGATGGGTTAAATGCGGAGGTCAAATTTTGCTGAGTGCAAATCGCATTGGCAAAACGTTGAATCTATATATATATATATAGGCAGCACAATGGCTTAGTGGTTAGCACGTTCGCCTCTCAGCGCTGAGGTCTTGGGTTCAAGTCCCCATCTGAGCGGAGTTTCCATGTTCTCCCCGTGTCTGCGTGGGTTTCTTCCAGGGACTCCAGTTTCCTCTTACAGTCCAAAAACATGGAGGTCAGGTGAATTGGATACTCTAAATTGTCCATGTGTGTGTGTGTACGTGCGTGCGTGCATGTGTGTTCACCCAGCGATGGACTGGCACCCAGTCCTGGTCTTAGTTGAATGGTGTAATGCCCCGCCCAGGGGGTAGGGGACTAACTGCAACCCTGATAAGGATTAAGCGGGTGTGATAATGGATGGATGGATATATATATATGGTCCAGAAGTGTCATCTCCTTTCTGTTTCATTTCTCCAAAGTAATTTTAGGAGAATCTCCTTTGAGTCACATGAGCCGTCAAAGAGCAACCCTTGAGAAATTATTTTTTAAATGTTCTATAACAGCCTCTCTTACTGTGCTTGCGTATCTGATGGATAGGCACTGTGATACAAAAGACATTTTAGTGTATATCTAAGTGTCGGGTGACTTTTGCCTTTGTGTTGAATATGCTTTATCATGTGTTTGCACCACCTTTTCAATATACGCAGCCATTGTCAGTAAGTCTTTGACATATTCTTCTGTAACGGCTCCTTTGTAATTGTGCCTCTCATGCCTGACAGGTGATGAGGAGAGTCCTGTTCAGGGTGCACTTAGAAGGGCTGCTGCTAGACCCATATACCATAAAAGCCTGGAAGACATTACTGCAGTCCCAAGTGAGTGCTAGCTCTATTGACCATGGCAGACAAGTCATGTGGGATTTCTTTTCAACGTAATCTAGTTGAGCTTTTGGAAAACACCACTGAACATTTTTTTCAAAATCTTTAAAACAGTAGGGTTCCATTTTTTTTTTACCAATATTAGCTTTAGAAGTGCAAGGTCATCTAAAAGCAGTTGATCCACTGTCCACTGTACATATATTCAGCTCTTCTTCTCATTGTATTGAGTCCACATTATCATGTCGTAATATTATACTGCTTTTGTCTGTGTCCTGGGTAAAATATCTCTTTGTGCAAATTAGAAAGGAGAGTTTAGGTGACAATTACATCTGTGCAATGTGCTCTACTTTTTATGTTTCATCATTGTTCCACATTCCCTAGGACAAACCAGAAAAAACAATCAAGTGAATGAATCTGTGGCAAATAGCTATGAAAGTAAGAATGCTGTGTGATTTGTACTTTTTTTTATTGTAATGTTTTACATTTTATTGTAATATTTTATGAGTGTTTTATAGGTGTTGTCACATATTTATTATTACGTCATAAATTATAGTTTTTTTTAAATGCATCACACTGCATTTGTAAATAAATCCTCTCCTGTAGACTCCAGCACTCCTTCCCCACCCTCATCATCCTTCTCCGACCCCGAGCACTTGAGAAAACTCAGCAAGTCGGTTCCCTCTTTTCTGCAGAAGGAGGTACATAATGCTCATATTGACCAAAGCTCACTAAGCAAAATATCATATGTTGATTTCTGTACGTATACTGCAAAGGCCAAGAACATGCTGTGGAATATTTAATGTGACAGGTTTAAAGAACAGCCTAAAAATAATACACTGGATAACATCAATGGCTCAACACACTAAGAAACATTCAACTGCAACATCTGAGACAATCACAGCACAGTAAAATACAGGGCTCTAGACTAACTTTTTGCATTGGTTGCACTGGTGCGCCTAAATTTTTTTCTTAGGTGCACCAGCACAAAAGTTAGGTGCACCCAAATTTTCGACCACATCGCATTTAACACTTAAAAAAAAAAATTGCTGTCCATATAGGCAATATTGACTTGTAAATGATTAACTAACAATCTGGTCAACATAAATTTCTTTATTTGAAGCACAATTCTACAAGAAAGGTAACTTACTGAAAAAGTGTTGGTGCTTAAAGTGCTTCACTGAGCTGAAATTTTAACTTAAAACATCTCAACATAAATTACATTTTAAAAAAATGCAGTGCATATATTATCAGCTTTACTGTATCTTAGTCAGGGAAACTGGTCAAGACACAGTCTTCGAAATGTAGACACTTTCCCCCTTTTATTTTCAGTGGGTTCTGGCTCGGAGTCGATCGTATGTGGCTTATTATCTGATGTCGTCTCCGGACCACGGCTCGACATAACCTGGGAGCAGGGTTGCCAGGTCCAACAAAAATATTGAGCCCAAAGTCAGTCTAAAAGCCGCCCTTCAGAAGCTTAAACTAGCCCAAAACATATGTCTGTCACACGTTTGAAGCAAATGGCAAAACAACTATGAGTGTACAACTTAGTATTTTGTTTATAAGGGTTTTATTATCAGTCCATCGAGCCTTTTTTCTTTTTCCCAGTCCTTGTAATACCGTCTCTTGTATTTCCCCTGGCGTATTAGCTAGTGACTGTTTTCTCTTCACCTTCTCTCTCTCTCTCTCTCTCTCTCTCTCTCTCTCTCTCTATCTATCTATCTATCTATCTACTTTTCAGGCTATCTTTCCTTATAGTGTTAATGTTTCAAACAAGCCCAATTGGGTGTGAAAACCGCAAACCTGGCAACTCTGCCTGGGATGTTGATGGCTCCGTGTCAGAGCATTGGTTATGATTTTCTGATGGATCAGGCCATAACTTAACATTCTTAATGAAAAAGTTGTCAATCGTTCTTTTCATCTTCTCTCATCATCCGCGGCTACATTCACTCTGTTTATTTGATGGGCCTTGGCTACTCATCTGGCTCAGACTGCAGCCAGCGCACACATTTTCAAACGTACACATGTACAGGAATAGCTGAACCACGGCCAATCGGTCCCGCCCTTCACTATCTCTGATTGGTGCGCTTCACTATCTCTGACTGGTTTAGACCACGATATGAGTCTAATGTGTGTCTGTTGTTGAACCACAGGGAGACATCAGAGTTGCGGAGAGTTTTTTTCCCTTGGAATGGCTGGTCGCACCAGTGCGACCTCAGATTTTTTTTAGTCGCACCATTGAGAAATTAGGTTGCATGTGTGACCAAATTGGTCGCACTCTAGAGCCCTGAAATAAATATTTGACATCATTGCAAATTTCTATTAGAACTAAAAGGGTCAATTCTGCAGTCTTGTTTTCCATACAATATATATTGTGAAACTTAAAATAAATGGAAGTACACTACTGCTTTTGTTTCATGTGTTATCTAGAATGATGAAGGGGAAAGTGACTCCCCATCAGAGTACAGTTCCCATAGTGGCATGCGCTGGAGGAACGGTGGACCCCGCACTAACCTTCATAGCAAATCAACCTCTATGTCTTCTGTATGTTTATCTTTCTTTGCTATCCATCCCACTAACAGCATTAATATATATGCTTATTTTCTGTTGACAGTGTACAGTAGTGCTAGAAAATTTGTCAACCCTTTATAATTTTTTATATTTCTGCATAAATTTTACCTAAAACTTTATGAAATTCCAGTCCTAAAAGTACTTGAAAGAATTGTAGTTGATGCTCATCAGATCACCATCTCTAAAGAGTTTGAACTCCACCAATCCAGTCAGACAGATTGTGTACAAATGGAGGAAACTCAATTACTACCCTCCCCATGATTGGTTGACCAGCAGAGATCATGCCAAAGCTTGTAATAGATTGCAACATCACAAAGGAACCCAAAGAACCTTCATGAGTTCATGATCGGGAGCAGTTTGGATGTCATCAGTTTGCTAAGATCACATGAGACCAAAATATATATATTTTGGCTTAAATGAGAAGTGTTATGTCTGAAGAAAGGAAAACATTGCACTCCAGCATTAAAATCTCATCTCATCTTTGAAACATGCTGGCGGTAGTGTCTTTATTTGGGTCTATTTAGCTGCATCTGAGCCAGAGTGGCTTGCCATCACTGATGAAACAATGAATTCCAAAATGTAAAAAAGGAAAATTAAAGAAAAATATCAGGACATCTGTCTGTGAGTTGAATCTCAAGAGAAGGTGGGTCATGCAGCAAGACAACGACCCTAAGCACACAAGTCGTTCTACCCAAGAATGGTTAAAGAAGAGTAAACGGAATGGTTAACTCAATGTCCTGACCTTAATACAATAGAAATGTTGTGGAAGGACCTGAAGCAAGCAATCCATGGATTCCTCCAAGCTGATGTGTAGGACTTACCAACAAGTATGGGAAATGTTTAGTTATTGCACTTGTGCAGTTATTGCTGCAATATGGGGGCACACCAGATACTTAAGGCAAAGGTTAACATACTTTAGCCACTTACAGACATATAATTTTAGGTCATTTTCCTCTATAAATAAATGACCACGTCTGATATTTCTGCCTCATTTGTTTGATTTGGTTCTCTTCATCTACTTCTAGGACTAGAAGATTTCAGTCAAATTTGTGCAAAAATATAGAAAATTCTAAGTTCACAAACTTTCAAACACCAATGTATGACTTCATCATAGCCATGCATGTGCTCAAACAGTTTGTAATTCTAATACTGGAGCCTCTGGGACTATTTAATCACATGTGGCTGAATTCCACAGGCCAGTGGAAGTGTGATGAGTGTTTACAGTGGTGACTTCACAAGTGTTGAAGTTCAAGGGACCATCCAGTTCTCACTCAACTATGTACAGAAGTTGAGGGAGTTCCACATCTTTGTGGTTCAGTGCAACAATCTGGCTGCGGTGGATTCCAAAAAGAACCGATCAGACCCGTGAGTGACCTAGAACCTGTTGTATAGCCACAGTCTCATTGCTATTTTAGTATGTATACAGTGAGCCCTCGCCTATTTGCGGTTCAGCATTCGCGGATTCACCTACAGTATTCGCGGAATTTTCTCTAGAACATATAATTGTTATTCATGGAAAACCCACAAATTCACGGTTTGTTCTGTAGAACATATGAACTGTACAACAGTTGGGTACGTGCATGCTCCAAAACTCGAACGCTATTTGCTGGCGTTCGGATGGCCGTACAAGGCCAGCTGTCATTGGCTGATCCGCACAACACACAGCCACTTTTGTAGGAGCCTTAGACCTGACTAGTTTTGCTTTTCTTTTACCCCTAAGATGCCCCCTAAACGCCCAGCTTCTTCTCAGGCTTCCAGGGAAGTGTAAGCGGCTCTCAGACAGTCAGAGAGAGAACAAGAGAGAGAGAGAGAGAAAGAGAGAGAGAGAGAGAGAGAGAATGTCTTAATGTCTTTACACGTGTTTCTGAAGTGTTAAGGATGATAGTTTAGGGATATGGTTGGATTTAACCATAAAATAGGTACTTATAAGCACTTTTAGCGGGGAGTTACAAGTAGGGGTGCAGGAAAAATTGCTTCAAGCTCGAATCGCGTTTCTAACATTGAGCGATTCAGAATTGATTCTCGTTTTCAAAAAATCGATTTTTTTTCGGGTGCGGATGTGCCTTCTCAGCCACCGTAGTGCTAGGCAAAACAAGGAAGCAGTGTGGGCTATGTACAGGCATGCAAGCCAAGTCGTGGTCTTTGAAAGCAACCATTTGGAAACACTTTGGATTTTACCGTCCCGGGTAAGAAAGGGCTGGATGTGACTCATGCGATTTGCAGAGATTGCAACGGTAAAGTAACGTATTTCGTTTCGATTTGAAAGAATCTGAAAAAAATTTATTCGTGACCCCAAGAATTGATTCTGGATCGAGCCCTAGTTACAAGTATTCGCAGATTTGCGCTATTCGCGGTAGGTTTTGGTCCCTAACCCCCGCGAATGCGGAGGGTTTACTGTATAATTAATATTTCTTCATAATTTAATAGACATTTGTTTGGTCAAGAGATGCTTTAAAAAATTTATTTTCAGTGCTGGGAAAAATTAATTTTGCAGTACTTTTTGTTGTAGGTATGTAAAGAGCTACCTAATCCCTGATTCTTCTAATTTGGGAAAAAGAAAAACTGCAGTGAAGAAGAAGAACTTGAACCCTACATACAATGAGATTTTAAGGGTAAAAAACATTTCACTATGTTAGTTTCTGGTGAAACATTTGCATGCAATTTACATATTGTTTAAATTATTTTTATTTATGTATTTATTTGATAAATAAATATGACGTTTTAAAAAAAGTAATATACAAGTATAGTCATAAGCACATATTCTTTGTTCTAATTTTTTTCCCTCAGTATCGAGTTCGAATGGAGTATTTAAAAACACAGGTTCTTAACCTTTCTGTGTGGCACAACGACACATTTGGCCGCAACAGTTTCCTAGGAGAGATTGAGGTTGACCTCTCTGTGTGGGATTTTGAAAACACTCAGATCAACTCTTTATCCCTCAAGTCAAGGGTATGTTGCCACTGTTTATGTGCTTATTATGTAAATACATTTAATTAAATCCACTTTGAAAGCATTTCTGAATACCTTGTATTTAGTAAAATATTTTTGACCTCTGCCTTTCTCTTTTTAAGACCCCCAGCAGTCTCCAGCCTGCAGACGACAAAGGAGAGATGAGACTGGCCATCCGTTTCTTACCCCAGCTCACACACTGTAATATCCATGATTTCTTAAGAGTAGCTCTTTTAAATACTTAAAGTTTCTCACTGATTTCTCACCTTTATTGTAGTAACTGTGTGTTATGCTTATCTCACTGATACAGCAAGGACATTCCCCCAATCAGGTGAAGTTCACATCTGGGTCAAAGAGTGCAAGAACCTTCCTCTGAACAGAGCAGCGACTATAGACCCATACGTGAAATGGTAATGTATACAAACAGCAAATACAATTGTGCTATTTTATTGCTGTCCTTCTATAATATCACCCCTGTCTCTGACAGTACTGCGTAGTTTAGGGAAACCAGCATTTCATCATTTGCCACTGATGTGCCAGAACATTATGACTGCTTACAAATGAAGTGAATAACATGCCAAAGATACTAAGCAAACAGTCAGATGTGTGAGAAATGGCTAAGCATGAAGACTTGAGTGATTTTGACAAGTCAGAGCCTGGGTGCTCCTTGTCAGCTGTGGTCAGTACCTACAACTGTGATCTCCAAATAATCAGATTGATGGAAAAATTCTCATCCACTGTAGCACCCGGTAGTGGTGCTGGGTACATCTTCAGAGGTCTTATAGAGCCAGTGGTTTGCAAGTTTGAAGCTGTTTTGGCAGCATGATGAGGCACATATTGAACAAATGTTGTCATAATGTATTGCCTACTGAATACTGATGTGATGAAGAGTGTTTATGTTGGTTCTGTAATTAACACAACACAGATCATGTAAGTGATGTTCTAATATACAGTTTTCTTTACAATGAATACTACAAACTACAAAAACACAAGAACTTTCATACAAATGTAACTTTTCTTCTTTTGTAATTAATGATGTGCATTTGAAGGGGTTAGTTTAGCTGCTCATCCTAAATGTTTGCTCTCGTTTAACATCCCAGGCTTCATTCTTCTTGTGTCATGTTTGTGCATATGCCTCCACAGTTTTGTACTACCAGACACCAGCAAAAAGAGCCGTCAGAAGACACGCGTGTTAAAGAGGACCACAAACCCTGTGTTTAACCATACCATGGTATATGATGGCTTCAGGGCAGAAGACCTGAAAGAAGCCTGTGTGGAGCTGACCGTGTGGAATAGAGACCGACTGGCCCATCATGTGCTCGGAGGACTGCGACTGGGCCTGGGAACAGGTAGAGCGAGCAAACAGTAATTTAATCAAAGTAATAGAGCATCGTCAATTATTGCATTTTAAAAGCACCTGCAGACATACTTCTACCCCCTTACAAGTTCATTAGATTATGCAGTTATTCTTAGAACGTTAATGAAATTAACCTTATTTCTGTCTTTCTCCTGTCTCATTACTTTTTTTATAGCCTTTCAGTTCAAGGATTGAATCATCTCATGGTTTTATATTTGCTGTCTTGATAAATCATCTTGTTGGTCTGTCATCTATAGGCCTTGTTTTACTATTTTTATTATTATGTCTGACTTTTTTTTAATTCTGTACCAGTACAATTATAGAATGATGAAAAATTAAGGTCAAGCAGTGAAGTTGATTGGTAATTCTGCTTCCACAGGAATGAGCTATGATGTAAAAGTGGACTGGATGGACTCCACAGCTGAGGAGGTGGCTTTATGGGAAAGAATGATGGAATCACCAAATGAATGGGTAGAGGATGTGTTGCCTTTGAGAATGTTGACCACGGCTAAAAACACATGGAAGTAGCACGTAATAAAGAAAAATTATACATATTGC
Organism: Crenuchus spilurus; assembly: GCA_036984385.1. Classification (NCBI taxonomy): domain Eukaryota; kingdom Metazoa; phylum Chordata; class Actinopteri; order Characiformes; family Crenuchidae; genus Crenuchus; species Crenuchus spilurus. Next base: position 14,558 of record BRDA01003197.1, read on the forward strand.
ATCATATAGAGCATTCCTATTAATAAATTAGTATATATTTGCATTTTTTATCTTTATTAAAACTCACAATGTGTTTTATTCTATACAGTATCAGATTAAGAGCTGTTTTGAATAAATTCAAACAACACCTTGTGTGATGCTTTGCCTTCTTTCCGCAGTTAAGTTGACTTTATCATTCTCTGTCTGACAGTAGTGTCTGCTAATTGTGATTTAACATCATTTTTAAACAAGATTCTTATATACATGATATTAATGATTGTATTCAAACTGCGTATATTAATTCATGAAATGACCAGTGAATAAAAACAACAGGTGCAGTTCTGTTGCTCGAATACAACAGGTGGCATCTGCTGATCTTTTTCACCATCTAGTGGAGACAGTTCAGACAGCACTGTGTCTAAAGATGCTCCAAAAATTCTTTCATCAAACAAGACTGTTCCAAAGTAACACTGTTATGAAGATACATTTTACCTCATTTTTTCTTAGTAATATCCTATACAAGTGCATCTAAAAAACTTAGAATAATGTGAAAAAGTTCATTTTTGTTTGAAATTTAATTCAAAAAGGTCATATTTTATATTCATTACACACACATAAAGTAACGTAGTTTGTCGCTCATGAAAATAAAAAATCCAGAATCTCATTCTTAGATTTCATATGGACTTATCTGGACATATGGATATCAGCATTAAAAGTAGATGTCGCTGTTTACGTGAATATAAAATATACAAATGTACTTTTTCATGATGTTCTAATTTTTGGAGATGCACTAATATAAGAATCGGGTACTCACCTTCATTTCTTACCTATAATCATTCATTTTGGTTACATTTATTTTATTTAATATTATTTCTAACAGTGTTGTGTATTGAATTATACATTATTTGACTGAAGATGGCAGTAGTTTCCAACACATTAAAAATATTCCTGTATGTGTTGTGTAAGGTCAATACTGCCAGAAAGACGTATGCAGGCTTTTGAGAACAAGTGCATCAGGAAGTTGCTGAAGATCTCATGGATGAAGATGATGACCACTGAGCAAGTCTATGAGATGCTAGAACTCAAAAGGAGTTACTGATGCACGTTAAATCCCGCAAGTTATGTTACTTCGGTCATGTGATGAGGCATGCACATGAGAGCATTGAAGGAAGTGTTATGACTGGACTTGTGGAAGGAGTCCGAAGACGTGGAAGACCAAGAATAACTTGGATGGATAACATCAAGACATGGACTGGATTATCAGGTGCTAGCCTGCTACAAGCACCCAGAGACAGATGGCATTGGAGAGAAGTGACTCGTCTGTGCAGCCTACCATCACGAAGCGATGACGGCGTGTGACATGACATGACAATACTGTCAACAGTCTTCACTAAAATAATGTGTGTGGGGCCGGCCCGTCAGTGTTCCTTTACGCAAGTGAGCAGTAGAAAACACTGCACCTTTGCTGGCCCCATGCTGGGAGCAGCCAATAACAAATGAAAGATTTGCATACGCGAGCTTATGTGAATGTCATTTATGATATCAGTGTTGCTATGCAGCTTTCCAATCAAAAACATCACGATAACTGTTAAGACACTGCTAGCGAGCCAATATAACGAATCACGTTGACATTTTAATCAAATTTAACAGATAAAACACAGTCATCTTACCTCAGTAAAAGGTTTATTTCCTTAATTCATGACTGGAATTGATTGTATTTATGTTCCTTTGGTCACCAAAGTAAAGGCAACGGAATACCACTAAGTAAGTCTCCCAACATGGGATGCATCTCACGAATTTGCACAACACCAGATTATATCTTTTAGAATTTCATTGATGAGGTGCATTTGTGGTTGAATTAATTGAGCAAATAGGTTTGTATGTAGTTTCATTGACGAGTGGGATGCTGCCCATACAGAATTTATTAGCAATCTAATCAAATCAAATCAAAATTTATTTATATATCGCTTTATACAACGGATGTCACAAAGCAGCTTTACATAATTAGCATCAGACAATATGAATCAAAACCCGATGCGAGCAAGCCAAAGGCGACAGTGGCAAGGATAAACTCCCTTGAGGACCTTCTTCTAGAGACGCCTCTGTTCTCCAATAAACTAATACAAGAAATATATTAGTATAATATACACTGATCAGCCAGTTCTGTTTTGTTTTCAGTAATTCATCAACAAGAGAATGGAGACACATATATGAAATGGAAAAATGCTATTTTTGAAAAGACACTTTAATTTTATATTACATTTGCATTTACATTTTCCCTCAGGAAAAAAATACACAAAATATACATACAGTATTGTAGTTTTATATACTGTAAAGGTAGAAGATTTTGACTGTAAGATTGAAGGTGTTTTGGGACACTGCCCTCCAGCCATGTTTTATTTTTTAGTCCAGGAAACTGGTGACTCAATATTGGTTAATACATTTGTGGTTTATATAGAGCAAGATGAGCACAATCAGTCCAGTACAGCAGATGCTCAACAAGCATGTAAGAGTGGCCAATCCCACTCCTGTCACAGATTCACTAGATTCAGAGAGTGATGAGGTGACTGCAGAGAAAGAAATAGTGCATGAGCTGTGATTATAATACACAACACAGGTATTTAATATCTGTAGATTTAAATGCAGTCAAGAGACAAGAGTTCATTCCTTACATTCAGTAGGTGTCACAGGTCCACCTTAAGAGAGACAAGAAGAAACATGACTTTATTATTACCTTTACATGGTTTTGCATTAATAAAAACCTTCAATAGTTTGGAGACAACAAGGTTTCCAGAATATGTTGACATGTTAACAATGACAGCTCTAATATGTATGAATATGTATGCGCATGTATAACCCCAAATCAGAAAAAGTTGGGACAGTATGGAAGATGCAACTAAAATAAGTGTTTCTTACATTAACTTTGACTTTTATTTAATCACCATAAGTTCAAACAGGTGATGTCAACAGGTGATTAAAAGGGATTTGCATATTTCTCCTTCGGCAGTGCATAATTCCATTAAATGATTCAAGGAATCTGGAAGAATTTCAGAGTGTAACGTGTAACACTTTTGATCTCTGATCCCACAGTACATGAAGAATTATCATTCATCAATAGCTGATATTGACAACAGGAAAGGGATTACTTTGGCAAAAGCACTACAATATGGAGTTACATACACAAGTACCAATAAAAAAACTTGACTTTGTAAACAAGAAGCCTTATATTAACCATGTCCAGAAGGGGTGTCAACTTCTCCTGGCTCAGAGGAATATAGGCTGGACCATCACACAATGGAAGCATGTATTGTGGTCAGTTGAATGAGTATTCCAGATTTTTTGGGAAGCTATGGATGCCATGTGCTCTGGACCAAAGACAAAAAGGACCATCCAGACTATAATCAACAACAGTGAGGGTCTTAAGATGTGCTTGCAGGAAGAATGGGACAAAATAACACCTGAAACACTTCATCCTCCGTGCCAAAACATCTTTTAAGTGTTGTGAGACTGAATGGCAATATTACAGAGTGGTAATTGCTTCACCGTCCCAACTTTTTTTGGAATGAAGGACAGGTAGTTTTGGACACCCCTGCTTTAAGGACTAAGCCTAACAACTGCTGCTTGTACATAATTGTGTTTTTCTTATTATTTTATTATTAGTGATAGTATTTACTAGTGTTTCATATTATAAATGATTATATTTTGAGTTTACGTTGTTGATAACACTAACTTTGTGTTAGGACAAGGTGTTACTGGTGATATGTATTACTATTCAGCTACACAGATCCACATTACACACCTGACATTTCTCAAGTGTCAACAACCTCTTCACATACTGCCTTATAAAAGTATTATGCCACCCAATGCCACACGTGCATGTGGATGTTGCAGCTCCCATGGTCCACCGCTATCCCTTCTTTGCAATTTATTTTCCTTAGTTGGGCTCATCACAGTAAATTATCAGCAAACTGGAGCATTTTAAGAAGTTTCAATGGAAAAATGGGAGGGTCTAAAGTTTTGATTGGTTATGTTGGATAATGTATATATTCCTCTGATTGATTAGAAAGTAATGATAGCAGCAACAAATAAAGTGTGCAAAAATGTCTGCTGAAACAGGATCTCAGTACTTCAATAATAAAAGAGATTCATGATAAATCAGCAAAGTTTTATATGGTAAATAAACTCAAAATTATGATTTGGCAAACCTGACATTTGTAGCTGAAGTGAGAGCTTTCCTGCATTAATGTAGAGTACCAGTCAAATGTTTGGACACACCGTCTCATTCAATGTTACATTGTAAGTTAATACTGAAGTCATCCAGACTATGAAGGAACACATAAGGAATCATGTAGTAAACTTAAAAGTGTTAAACAAACCAAAATATGTTTTAGATTTTACTTCAAAGTAGACACACAACTGATGTCTCAAACACATTAAGAGGCAAGAAATGCAAGTCATGAACTCTTGACACGACACAGCTGTTAACTGAAAGCCATTCCAGGTGACTACCTCATAAAGCTGACTGAGAAAATGCCAAGAAATCTGGCATCTAAGCAAGAGGTGCCTACTGTGAAGAATGTAACATATAAACATATTCTGGTTTGTTTAGCACTTGTTTGTTTACTAAATAATTACATATGTATCTCTTCATAGTTTGGATAATTTTAGTATTAATCTACAATGCAGAACATTTTTAAATCATGAAAAACCACTGAATGTCCAGAAGGTGTGTGTACAAATGTCTGACTGGCACTGTAGCTCAGTAAAAGGACAGGCTGTGCAGTGCAACTAACAAGTGTACCCAAACTTTAGACAGGCACACCATGTTCCAGTGTAATTCTCACCAATATCCACTCTTGTTTTGATGGGCCCTGAGGAAATAGTTTGTGCTTTGCTTGAATACTGAACAGACCGAACCTGTCTTCTCACTTTCTTCACACAGTTCTGCAAAAACAAAATCAGGTTACAAACAAAGCAGAGCTCATGTACACGTGCTGCTGAAGACTAAACATCTAAATCTGAAATTCTGCAAACTGATAGTCATCGGTTACCGCTCATGCACAATATTTCTCTCTATATTCCTATTATATTACTCTGAGCAGCTTATTTACAGTCTTTTACTGCACATCCTTTGTACACTGACGTATTCTTACGTCAGGAGGCCGTACAGCAGATTCAGTCATGATTACATTTAAGGCTGCTATCTCCAAACATTAAAATATGGTGAAAAAGTCCATCTGTGCTCATAATTTAATTCAAAAAGGTAAACAATCATATAGTTTGTATTCATTACACATAAAGTGACATATTTCAAGCCTTTTTTTAATGTTGATAATGTTTGAACAGTAATTTAACTCCAAAATAAATATTCTAATAAATTGAGATTCTGGATTTCTGATTTTCATGAGCTGTAAGTCATATTAAAAAAATAGCCAGAAGTGCAGTGGTGGCTGGTGAAAAAGATTCTAGGTACCATCCCAATATTATTTAACCTGCATGATAGGAGTGCTCTGTGAAAAAGTCAGTAACTATTTAATTGGCATTAAAAATTAGCAGACTAATAGTTAACAAAATTGTCATTAGTTGCAGCAAATGCACAGAGATAGAAAGTACAGTATGTATCATTAGATTACTGAGTCTGGCTCAGAAACATGTAATTAAATGAGCAAATATACCCTTAAGACAAAATATTAGGCATTTCTAGAGACATGTATTGCATGTCAATAATGTCAGACGTTCCTAAAGCCACTGACTGACTCTGCTGGGAGTGATAAATAAAGCGCCCTTTAGCAAACAGATTAGAGGATGCTGACTAGGTAAATTTATGTTGCTCTGCACATGTCTTGCAGGCCTTTTCTCAACTAAACCCTGTCAGAGAACAGCCTGAGGGATGACATTATTATTATGAGTGGTATAGTTACCGGAAGCAAAGAGGCACAGGTGGAATTCTCACAGAGTCGTGTGATGCAGTGCAGGTAGAAGGTGGAGACGGTCATGTTCTGATGCTCAGTGAAGCGGAAGGCCTCAAAGGAGAAACGGGCTTCTTGTGATACTCCGTTAAAGTCGATCACTGTCTGCTCATCACGGGTGCACCTGCAGTGAAAAAACAGTGGTTAATATAAAAATCTAGATTCTGTATGTTTTTTTTTAATTCTGCAGTATTTCTGAAGGACTCACCCAACAAATAGATCATAGGAACTGCCGTTTACTGGAAAGGGGTATGTAGCTGCGTAGCAGTGATCAAGCAGCACATTGAACCTTTCAAGACATAAACAAATAAAAATGAAGTGAAAAGGAACTTTGCCTCACATTACAAATAACTTTGCCTTTAAGAATTAACCTGAAACAGCAGAGTAGAGTCAACATGTTTGACCCAAAAGTTGACCGTGATAAAACTACATTTAGCTGATAGCTCCAAGAAGCATGACCTTAGGGAAACCTTATATGTGAGGAGGGATTGCAGCAACTGCTTAGTGACTGTATAAAATACCCTTTGCCCATGTTGTGAGTCAGTCATGCTTCCAGAGATAGACTTGCTCTTCTGAGGAAACATCTTTACATTACATTACATT
>BRDA01003198.1:0-16984 GCA_036984385.1 Crenuchus spilurus
CGCCAAATAACTCTAATGTTTCTGGACCTTTTCAATTTACCAGGTCTGGTTTGCACTAGCAAGTCACTCTTGTGGGATGTATATAAAGAAAAAAAAAAGGAATGCAGGAGTATAGTGCTTAACCCTAAAAAGATTAAATCTAAACTTTGGTGGGTGCACAGTGTAGACAAAATTTCATAAACTAAAAAATATTTTTCATCCATTTAATCAGTATAATACTAGTACTACTATTTTCTATACACAGTTTTAATATTCAAATGATATGAAGTCATCTATCTATCTATCTATCTATCTATATGCACTGTATAAGAGTAATGATTTTATAGACATATATTTGATTCACAATAGAACTTAGAACACATATCAAATATTGAAAGTTTATTGCATTTTACCATTTCATGAAAAATATTAACTATAATTTAGAATTTGATTGCAGCTACACATCTCCAAAGAGTTGAGACAGGAGTAACATTTAGACTATTTAAAAGAGCATGGAGAGTCTCATAAACAAAGATGGGCAGAGGTTCACCAATTTGTCAAAAAAAAGTATCTAAAGCAGAACATTTTCAGATGATAGCAGAACATTTTCAGATAATTGTTCCTCAACATAAAATTGCAAAGACTTTGATCTACAATCTAATTAATAAATAAATTCATAAACTTCATGCATTTGTATTTCCTGTTACATAAACCAAACAAGTGCTGTACTTTTACATGTGTTCAAAAGTCCAATAATCAAAGAAAAGTCAAAGCTAATTATAAAGTTAAATGCAAATTGCTTTAACTAAAATTTGCTGTCCAGAGGAAAGCAAGTACATCAATTTTTTTGCAAATGCAGGGCAGCAGGGCAATCTCTTGAAGAAAAGATCTTGGCAATCAGTACACACTATGGTGGCAGTGCCATCTGTGACATCAGCTGCAGCACATGAATAGAGGGTCCTTGTATAAATGATACAATACAGGCTCATTCATATTTTGTAAATAGAAGTGGGAGATGGAGGGGAGGCAAAAGGGGAAAACCCAGGGAATATTTAACACAGCAGAATTTCTTTTGGTGAAAGAAGAAATGTCACTGTCCAAGCTTTAAAGAAATAACAAAAAGTAATGACAAGAGTTATATGATGAGATTAAATAAACTGAAATGGTTTGTAAATAATGTGACTGCAATGCAATATTTGTAATTGAAGTTTCATATTTCCAATAAGGCAGGCAGTTTAAGGCAGGACAAATAATGCAAGCAGGACTTTTGGTTTCATGACATTGTAGGCCCTACCCTGCAAACAACTCTCTTTATGAAACCCACACAGAAAATAATAATTACATAACCTAAAATAATAATTATTAACCTAATTATTACATCACCTATACCTTCATTCTGTTATAGGTAAGCCTTCTAATATATAAGAGCTTCAGAAATGGGAAAATAAATGAGTCTGTACATGTAAAGATTACTGTTTTATGAATTTATTGATGTAGTTTACACTTCTGAGAATTAAAAGAGTTCTGCCTTGCAAGCTGTATTGTAATAACGAGTTTAGTGAGATAGTTCTACAAACATTAAGTAATGTATTGTGGTTCAGTCATAATGTGTACTCATGTACAGCAACAACAATGAGCTGGACCTCAGCTGCTTGCTTTTGATTTTTTTTTACTTGCATGCAATTATTTTTTGAAAGCCTTCACCTGATATTTTTCAGTATATTTGACATACAGGACTGCTTACAGTATGAAAGGACAACAGCATTGTGTTACATACATTTATTTCATGAATGAGTTTCACTTTATGTATAAATGCAGTGTTTTTTGATTATCTTGTTCATGGAATTTATGCTATTTGAAGTATCATATACATTTTGCAAAACTCGAGAAAAACACATCACACTCTGTTTCACTAAAAGTAAAAAATGCTTAGGTTTGGTATATATTTATTTATTCAGACAGTATTTTAGTATATTGCTGCCTGACCCACATTCTCTCAGACCTTCCTTTGTGAGGTCTTGTGATAGTCTACATTTACTATATTTTTCATTTTGATAATGTTGTAAACTTATTATAAGATTTTGTACATGTTTCAGTTTTATTAAGTAAATTTTGCTCAGACAGGCAAATAATTTTACTGGTTTAACACATTTATATTGAAACAACCAAAATATATGCCAATATATAGTGTGAAATATTGACTTAATAAAATATTGATAATATGATAAGCATAAAAAATGCTTAAAAGCAAATAAAATATTAAATTATAAGCTACTTTTATGATACATTTCAAAATGTGAAATATGAGGTATTTAGACTACATTTAAGACTGATGTATATACAGTGGTAACCCTACTTACGAGCATCCCTACTAAAGAGTCTTCCAGTAACAAGTTGAGATCTCGAAATATTTTTGTTCCAGGTAACAAGTAAAATTCCAAGTAATGAGTAGCGTAAATTTGTTCAATTATGCCAACCGCTAGAGGCGCTGTGGTCATAGCATCCCCTAGATGCTACCGTAGAAGAAGAGGTCAGTCATTACCTTTGACTGCTGTCCAGTGAAAGTGAAAGTGCTAGTGAAAGCGACGCAAAGAAAGCAAAAGGTAGTGAACAAGAAAGTTAGATACATTTTACTTTTACTTTTCATATGATAAGTGTAACCATGCCATACACGTACACCCGTCCTCCTGTCCTCCTTAGCCGCCAGCCTACATGAGCACCGTCGTCGTCTTGTTTATGTTTTAAAAAACCCATATAAACACATTATTTAGCATATTAAAGTATACTGTATATTGGCCGGCTGACACGGATTAATCAGTTTTACATGTATTATTATGGGGAAACTGCATCCAGCTAACGAGCAAACCAGCTAACGTGCTCGGCTCCTGCACGAATTAAACTCGTAATTAGGGTTACCACTGTATATTGTTTTGGTGTGCAAAAGATTAGTATTTTAATTTAAAAACATTTTGAAGTAATATTACTAGTGTGATTTTCTAATGATGAGTTTTATGAGCTTCATTAATAAACTTTAATTTGTTCTATCATTTTTTATCACTTTTACAGACCAGTAACATTTTACTTTTTTTTCACAGTTAAACTGTAACTGGTTTAGTTCTACAGTCCAAAAATATGGAGGTTGAATTTGGTACTCTAAATTGTGTGTGTGCTTGTCAGGGATAGGTGTATAGACATTGTTACAGTGTCAAAAGGTGGTCTGTTAAATATTGAATATGGATGAAATGTTGATCAGTAGGGCCTGTTCTTTTCCTGTACTGAATCATCTCCACATATTCTGGAATAAATCCATTAATATTTCACTGAATACTCTGGGAAATATAGAGAGGTAGCAAACAAAATGCACCAGTGGCCTCTAATAAAAGTTATAAAACCTTATATTTCTTGAGTTTACATATGTTATATATATATTAGAGGACACAGTTGTGTGTAAAAGAGGAACAGCTTTTTAGCTTTATTTGCTGAGGTCTGTTAGAAAATCCTGGGCAATGTGGTTGAATGCATCAATTATGAACTCAGCTGACATGTAACATATCAGAATAAGTGCAACTGAAGAATGTATTGACAAATCTCCTTCTACCCCACCTACCATATGACACTTCTCTCTGTTCTCTGTCTACTACAATGTTCTACAGTAAAGATATCCAACATGTGTCGATTGGAGTGAAATTATTTCCAATTATTTCCAAAAAATCTTCATTTCTTTCTTTCTTGTCTGAGAGGAAACTGGAAAAGATGCCAAATAAGAGAAAGGACATAAGACATACACAAAGGTAAAGAGTAGCAACATTCCCCAAACAGACGTTGCACAACCCATAGGTCTGATGCGAACGATTATACAGGGATTTCTCTCTCTCTCCCTCAAGCAATTTGGATTTGGACCATACTTCATAGTATCAGAAACATACAATATTTCCACTACCACAATCATTCAACTTGAGATGGTTTAACATGATTTTTCAAGTGCAATGGTAAATCTCTAGTTCTACCACTGCCCAAAGGTGTTCTGTTAGATTTAGATCAGTTGACTGAGGAACACTGTGCAGAACTTTGTGCATTATAATGACATGGTGCATTATCATATTGGATGTAGCCATTAGAAGATACTTAGAGCTGGATTAAACTCACCCAGCATTACTGGGTTATATGAATAACCCAAATTTTTTCTTTTAAATTATTATTATTATTTTTTTTATTTTATTATTACTATTATTTTTTAATGCTCTTAATTCTTTGTTTTAATTCTTATTTTCCTTTCTTTTTTAAATCCACCAAAGGGACCAACCCAATCTCCTTGTACAGTTGTACAAGTTCAATGTGCAATGACAATAAAGGTTCATTCATTCATTCACTCATTCATTCAAAAGGCTGGCTCATATGAGAATCATCTGACCCAGTGTTTTTAATTCATGTCTTTGTTTTTGCTGTTTTATTTATTGTGTTCAAATTATATAGTTTTTTCATAAAGTCAATTATTAATCAAACAGGATATTTAACAATATTCTCTACTATTTTTAAGTATTATATGGTAATTTAGTTCAGCTTGCTTTGAATAATATTACACTCTTAAAAAAGCTGGTTCTTCAAGGGTTTTTTAGTAAAGAAAATGGTTCTATATTGAACCATGAACACACAAAGGGTTATTTTCATGATGAAAGACTTCTTCAGATTGATAAGGAGTGTGTTGTTGATGGTAATATACAGAATCTTTTTGAAAAAAGTCCTAATAGTCAAAAGTTTGGACACCCCTTCTGGATATTCAGTGGTTCTTCATGATTTATTAATGTTCTACATTGTAGATTAATACATAGTCTAAACTATGAATAAACACATCTGTAATTATTTAGTAAACACACAAGTAAATAAACCAGAATATGTTTATATTTTACAGTCTTCACAGTAGGCACCTCTTGCTTAGATGCAGCTTTCTTGGCATTTTCTCAGTCAGCTTTATGAGGTAGTCACCTGGAATGGCTTTCAGTTAACAGCTGTGTCTTGTCAAGAGCTCATGCCTTGCATTTCTTGCGTCTTAATGTATTTGTGACATCAGTTGTGTGTCTACTTTGAAGTAAAATCTAAAACATGTTTTGATTTATTTAACACTTTTAAGTTTACTACATGATTCATTATGTGTTCAGTCACAATCTGGATGACTTCAGTGTTTATTTAAAATAAAACAATAAAAACATTTAATGAGAAGGTGTGTCCAAACCTTTGACTTGTACTGTAGTCCCTCAAAAGGATTCTGTTATCATTACGATGTCAAACTTGTAATAATAGAGGAACCATCTTTGGTGCTATACAGAACCATTTTCCAAAGGCATCTGTATAGAACCATCTACAGCACATCAATCTGAAGAACCCTTTCATCATGGAAAGAATCCTTCATCCATATAAAGAGTTCTTTCAGTGTTCATGGTTCTATTTAGAATCATTTTCTATACTAAAGAACCCCTGAGAAACCATCAGTTTTAACATTGTAGCATGTTTGTTCAGCCCAGGGACCTTCAGTTGAAGAGAAGACCAGTGAATGCTCGCAACAGCAGGTTCCTGAGAGAAGCAAAACAGGATTTTATGCAAAGTCATTAAAGATAAATCAAGCCAACTACATAATGGCTGTGGATTAGAGCAGCACTTGTGAAAACGTAGTGGCTGTGGAGATGGTCACGTGTTGAGACGCTTCGTTCAAAATCAACAGGTAGTAAGATCTGATTGTCTTCTCATCTCCCTCCTTTAAAAAAGTTCACAAGAAGACCCCGCCCCTCCGCCGGTGATTTCCAGTTCTGCAGACGACCTTGGTTATTGGTTAGTACAGTAGCCTATTAACGCGAACTCAGAGAAAGACAAACAACATGAACTAAACGTAAAGGACGGTTTTGACAGGTGTTACTTCACCTTGTCAGCATCGTGAGCTCAGGAGGCGAGAATGGACTGAATCTCTGGTAAGTCTGTAGTGATTAAGAGCTTTTACTCAAATATGTTTCAGACCTAGACTTAAAGTACATTCTTAAAAGATACGGTTCTTCAATGGTTCTTTACTAAAGAAAAAGGCTGTGTATATAGACATGTTCTTTACTAAAGAACCCTTGAAGAACCATCTCTTTAAACAGTATACTTCAGTAAAGCGGGATTGTTATCGCGGTGATTGTTTATCTGCATGAGCAGAGACCGAAACTGGTCAGAGGAAGACTGCGGCTGTGACTTTTACACAGATTCAGTTCAGTTTTACACAAACAAACGTTTGATTCTGTTTAATGTTTCTCAGTCAAGACTGTAGGCTGTGAAGTGCACTCACAGTACTGCAGCTTCTGATACAGAAACGCCCCAGCAGACATGTGCTGGAGTCTTAGTTTGACTTTAAAATGACATTATCTTTAACACACAACAAACTGCAAAAGCTATATTACACATAGGCTTACAGTGCATTTAAATCAAATCTGAAACAGACGCTGTACGCGCCTGTGACTCAGGGACCGCCTACAAATTGCGAACATTCTTAAAAAACGAAGAACCTTCACTACAGCTGGGCGGTGTCTTTAACAAAGTGTCCAGATAATTTACACTAGCATTTACAGGCTCTCTAGTTTTGATGGATATTTTTTTTATTTTAAAATAATAACGACCATTAAAAAATCTACTTGCAGCTCAAAACATTTGATTGTGCAAACATTCATTTATGTTCACATTTTAATAAAAAAAAAACATTATTTTATACTCATTACATGTAAAGTGACATTTCATGCTTTTTCGTCTGTTAAATTTGATTAGTACTGTTATGATAATCCAAAATATCAATTAGAATATTTCATTTGGAGTTTGAGTAAGCTACTATTCAAACAGTATCAACATTAAAACAAAAAAGGCTTGAAATGTGTTATTTTATGAGTAATATATATAAAATATTAGACAGCTTACCTTTTAAAATGTAATTATGAACACAAGTTCACATTATTTTCATTTTGTAGATGCACTAGCCTATCAGATATCTATATGCAAATACAGTGTGAATGAAAAACTGTATCATAATCATAATACACATTCTAATTTTGAAACAGCTGACATTAACAAATTGTATGCCATAAGAAATTTATAGAATTAGTAGTTAAAAATAAATATATTGAAGCATTGTTATGAAATGTTTTATTGTAAAGAATTGCAAACCTGACACTATTACTATTATTAGCATCTGAAATCACAACCCTAACAATCATGCTACATTAGGGTGGTCCAACATTTTCAACTTCCTAAAAAATCAAACTCCCACACTCTTATTTTAATCTAGTGCTGGAATTAACAATGTGGTGAAAAAATTTGAAAATGACTTAATTTTAAGGGTATTTCGGCTCAATGCAAACAAAGTTTCTCATATAAGTGATTATTAGCAGTTTATACAGTTGTCACAACAAAAAGTACAGAAACCAACAACAAACTTTATTTTTTACAAATTTATTACAATTTGTAAAAAATAAATAAATAAATATTATATATATATATATATATATATATATATATATATATATATATATATATATATATATATATATATATATATATATATATAATTTTTATTTTATTTTATTATAAAGCAGTGGTTAGCACGTTCGCCTCTCAGTGCTGGGGTCTTGGGTTCGACTCCCCATCTGAGCGGAATTTCCATGTTCTCCCCGTGTCTGTGTGGGTTTTCTCCAAGGTCTCTGGTTTCCTCCCACAGTCCAAAAACATGGAGGTCAGGTAAATTGGGTACTCTAAAAAAAATTGTCTGTCTGTGTGTGTGTGTGTGTGTGTGTGTGTGTGTCACCCAGCGATGGACTGGCGCCCTGTCCTGGGCTTAGTTGACTAATGTAACGCCATGCCCTGCGCCCAGTGAGGGGGTAGGGGACTAACCACAACCCTGATAAAGATTAACATGACATGTGTGATAATGAATGAATGAAATTTTATTACCAACTAAACTGTTGAGAAGAGCTGCAGTCTCACTATGACAGACTGAGTCTCTGAGTCATCAACAGTGTCACAAACACTTGTTCTGTAATTCTACATGTGAGATGTAATGAGGGGGGCACGGTGGCTTAGTGGTTAGCACGTTCGCCTCTCAGCGCTGGGGTCTTGGGTTCGATTCCCCATCTGAGCGGAGTTTCCATGTTCTCCCCGTGTCTGCGTGGGTTTCCTCCGGGGTCTCCGGTTTCCTCCCACAGTCCAAAAACATGGAGGTCAGGTGAATTGAGTACTCTAAAAAAAAAAAAATAAAAATTGTCCGTCTGTGTGTGTGTGTGTGTCACCCAGCGATGGGCTGGCGCCCTGTCCTGGGCTTAGTTGAATAGTGTAATGCCCTGCCCTGCGCCCAGTGAGGGGGTGGGGGACTAACCGCAACCCTAATAAGGATTAAGCGGGTGTGATAATGAATGAATGAATAATGAATGAATGAGATGTAATGAATATCTGATAGTAAAGCATAAAAAATCAGAGAAAGTCAGTAAATGTTGAGGTTATAGTAAGTAAACTAAACACAAACTAAGCAGCATTGTTTAGTCACTAACCTTCTGCTAGTGAAAGTTACATTTACAGTCAATCTGATTTCATTTGTTTGAGCATTGACCTCAAATATCAAATTATATTGATCAAAAATGACACTTTTACTTTTACACAATAGCATCAAATGGAATGGTTGGAGGAAAGAAATAAATCATGCATGATTCCTGAAATCCTGTGACCACCCTACTGTACTGCTACAACTTTCAGTTTAGTCATTGAATTTGTATGTTTGTATTATTGTTATTTTTAAATGTTGCCCCAGCTATGTGGCATGTGGATCTAAACTTGTAAAGTACTTATGCACATCTTAAACAGCTACTGTAACATATGCTGTTGTTTAATTGTATCAGTATTGGAAACTGAATAACTATTGGCTCTATTATCAGGATTTTGTGTGTTCACTCCCCATACTGCGGCATATTGGCCTTGTGGGTGAATAGGATGTTGCTCCTATTCGCTCAAAATTTAGTGCAGTGCTAGTCAATGCTAATGCCTGCAAGTGGTGGTTGACACATCCAAGCACATTTAACTGATGCAAAGATGTGAGAAAAAATGCACCCCAAGTGTGTCCTGAATTGTACTCGATGAAAAGTGATTTTAAATGTTTAGATAAAATTGGTGTTGAAAGGTCAATTTAGGTGTATAAGTTATGTCTCGGTATATTAAATGTGTTTTAGATCTGTAGGTTAATGAATGCAATTAATATGAGTATGCAATTATTTACATTTATTTAAAAGAAAATTACATTTCACAAAAACATTCACTAAAAATTGTAGAATGTATGTTAGGTTAAAACTTCAGATCTGCATGTTATTTGGTTGTTTCACCATCATAATTCATTACTATAATGTGTCATTACGTGTGAGATCGGCCATTTTGTGTTAACAGAACAAATGCATATATACAGGGACTATATATTTTTTCTTTTTTGGCAGTGGTCATTGTGTGTTAACTACAAAAATATTAAAAGAGCTAGTAAGTAGGTTATCCTCACGTGAGATAAACTGCCGTACGTCTCTTATTTTTTGAATGACGGCATTTTACGTTTTTAAACAGCACTCGCAATTTGTAAACGGTCCCTTAGTCTTCGGCTCCGCTTTTTCTCAAAACAGACGGGATAAAAGCTAACAGTGGGGGTGCATTGATATAGTTATTAGTAACTGTAATTAGTTCTTCGTTTTTGGTGATGTAGATAAACACTTTTGTTCCGTAGTTTCGTAATAAAAGGGACGTATATACACGAATATCCACTGAATCTCCAATATTAACCTAACAAATGACTCTGAAATGTTTAAACATGTTTTTGTTTGGAAATGTGTGGTTTTAGAAGTCTTAAGTCCATTAGTTCATCAGGAGGAAAGAAACGATTCCTCAGTCATGTGTAAAGACTACAAGACAAGCGAGTTTCGGGTCTGTCATGTGATCAGGTTGTCAGGCTTATTTATTCTCCTTATTACCGCTTAAGACTCGTGTTAAGACAGTGATACAGTCACTTTTACCTGTAACCGTGATTATAATCACCTCTTTAATCAGCCTCACGTCTCCCAGGTAAAACCCGCCTCCAAGCCTCCAAGTAAGCCTATAGTTTTCCCAGGGGACGAGAGGAAAAAGCACAAACATGGCAGATGTGGATGTAAATAAAATCACAGAGGAGCTCCTGTAACCGAAGGAAATACCCCAGAATCCCGTGTATCTTTAATCCAGTCTGAACAGGGCTTTTCTCAGTTCAGTTTCTGATAATAAACTAAAACACAACACGTCTTGTATTAAATGTATATGGAGTCCTGGGGTAATTCCTTTTTTATAGAAATGCTGCAAATCTACTTGAAATATTTATTTTTACATTGACTTCCATTAGTATCTCTGATGTGTGTGTGTGTGTGTGTGTGTGTGTGTGTGAGAGAGAGAGAGAGAGAGAGACCTATAGATACAAGTCAGTCCTGGTTCTGTTCAGGAGCTTGTTGTCGTTTGTGATGGGCTTCAACAGGTGGGACAGGTGACCAAATAATTACTAACCTTTTAATATTATTATTATTATTATTATTATTATTATTATTATTATAAACAATAATTAACAAGCAAAAAGATATTTTCGAAAATATGAACACAAAAATATGTTTGTAATCACACTTTTAAATCTTTCCATACATGTATGATGGTGTACAATAAAATCATTTAATTCCCTGTTTTTATGCATTTCCCGAACAGTATTCTACAGCAGCAGACAGTGATAAGCACATGTCAGCACAGGTCTCAGGAGTGCATTTTCTTTGCCCTGCAATATTCTGCAATACAGACAAAAATATGCAATTCTGCAATATTTTGCATTTTTGGCTTTGACCCATTTTATCCTGGAGTGTATATATGTACTAGCTCACTGTCAACAAGGTGTGGGAAACTGAACTAAAAAGTAAAAAGCTGTGACACTGTCTTACCTCAGCATTCTACCTTAGAAGATTGAGCATCTGGAGCAGCAGCATGTGGGGATTTTATCTTAGTCTTGAAATGGCTAGAAAAAGGATTAGAAAAAGAATTGAGTGACTGCAAACCTTTGAGTGAGAGTGTACATATACAGTGACAACGTTTGGACACCCCAGTCAAAAATTCTGTCAGTGAATAATTGAGAGAATAGAAACTGATCTGATCTCCATAAAGATAAAGTGTAAACATTTTCTTTTTGCTTGACAGAATGAGCACAAATCCCCCCAAAAATAATTGAAAGACTGTTGGTGGCAAAAAGTGTTTACAAGCTGTGATACTTGCCATAGTGAGTGTTAATTAGTACTGACCACCACTGAACTTTTGCTTTGTACTGTTTCTCCTTTTTTGTAATTTTGAAATAAAAAGAACATATTTTAACTTAAAATGTTAAAGAAATGTGTCATTTTAAAATGTATACGTTTCAGAAGTCATGTCAGTGTTGTCTCGCTTAGCTATGCATTAGCCAGCCAGTTCAGATTCAAAAACAGATCATTTTATCTACTTTAATTGTTCATTGTATAAGTTACATTTACTACGTACAGTAGTGTTTGAAAGTGTTGATCATTTTCTTTATTTCTGTGAATATAACTTAAAACATTATCTGATTTTCACACAAAATACACAAAGACGAGTCAATTAAAGTTTGAGACAAAATAATAAATTTGGTTATTGATTTATATAGGAAAATCATCCACAATTCCACACCCAATATTACATATCAGTGAATATCCACTCACAGAAAAGCTTACATACATGTGAACCTTTGTTTTTAGTCTCTTGTCGTAACCTTCAGATTTTTTTCTGGTGGATGTTAATCAATCCTGCACAGCAGGAGCACAATAGTTGGTGGGTTTCTTCACATGAACAGCTCACTTCAGGTCTTTCCACAACATTTTGAGTGGATTAAAGTCAGAACTTTGACCTGGCATTCCAGGGCATTATTCAAAATTTTTTTAAACTATTATATAGTTTTTTATTCATATTCTTAAGAGGAGCCACTTGCTTTTTGCTTGTTTATGGTCATTATCTTGCTAGATTACACACATTCTTCCAGTTCATTTCCTTTTCAAATTCGGTAGAATTACTCAGGATTCATTGTCCCATCAATGATGACAAGATGTCCTGACTGATGTGTAGCAACTCAAGTCCAAACAATGATACTACCACCACCATGTTTCACAGCTAACATGATAAGGTTCATATAAGGTTCTTATCTATCAGAAGATAGGATCTACCAGGACTTTGATAGATGACCATATCCTGGATCTATCAGGTGTGCCAATGCAAACTTTTTCATCATACCATTGATTGAAAACATCTGACTCTAATTTCACCCTCACATTAACTGCTAATCCTAGAGTTTCACAGACTTTTGCCATTCACTCATATTTAATGCTGGATCACTTTCCTTAATAAATAAATTAGCTAGTAAAACAAGTTAGGGTCATTTGTTTAATTGGCTTTTCTTTATCTACTTTTAGTTAAACATTTCACATTATCTACTTTTCACATGTTAAAATCTGATGGCGTGTTAGGTTTTATTTATGCAGAAATACAGAACATTTACAACCTGTTGGTGCACTTTTTAGTTCTACCTTTACAGACTGTAGTCCATCTCTTTCTTTATTGTTCAGGATCCCATATCACCCACCTTTAGACAATTTATAGTACAAACACATTCAAAAAAATCACGTTTTAAACATTTTGAAGATATTTGGTTTGATAAAAGAGTAGACCAGGACATCTACTGTATCTGTCAGACTGAGGCTGTAGCAGGAGGAGAGAATGCAGTGCTGGTATCAAAACCTGACTTTATTGACAGAAACTGAGGAACTGTGGATAAGAAAACAAAACGTGACGATGACTATGAAATAAGGACATGACCAGGCTAGTGGCAGGAGGGTTTCACTACCATGAACTAGATTCCAGATGTATGCATTCTTACCTGCAAAATGGTGATGTTCCTGCAGCGTTCTATTCCAGTCATGATGGAGACAGTGATTCATAACCAATTGTCTCATTTTGATGTGTGTAAATAATATATGTTGAGAGATGACTGGATGCTTGGCCTGCATACACAATGTTTAAGGTGACCACTGAAGAGTTTTTAAATGATATGTCAGTTATATTTTATTAATTATTCTGGTGGAAATCACTGTTGCACATTTTATTTTTATTTATTTTTATATATAGTCATTGTATAAGGTATAGGGTATCTCAGTCTTCAAGTGACTGATCAAGTGTTCTGTTGATTGATTAGAATAAAATTGTCCAACTACATCTGACATATTTGGGCAACTTTGAGCTAGAAACAACCCTACTTAAACCATGACAACCTGCAATACCATCTATAAAAAAATCATAACTCCAGTCTATAGACACAGACGAGACGTTGTGTGAACTTCATAATATCATGTTGAGTTTCATAACATCACAGATATGAGTCAGGGTTGGATGAGATTACCACACATCACCATAGTTGGTTGAACTTATTTTGCTCTGCTACACACACACACACACACACACACACACACACATTTATATATGTTATATACAAAGTTAATTTTTTCGAGACTTTCTTTGTTTCAAATAATGCTTGAAATGTCACTTTGTAACATTTAATCAACATTTTGAGCTTTGATGTCATGTGTCATTCTGTATAACACCAGTATTGTACATTAAAATACAATATGATTGTTGATTTGAAAGATATTTTGAGCAAGTACAATTCCCAAACAAAATTTCAGAACTAAATTATGAGTCTATAAACTAAACTAAGCAAGACAAGGCTGAGCTATAATGACCAAGTTGTATGATCAAGGCCAGACTCAAATGCCATAACAATGTTCGACATTTTGTTGACAGAAATAGAAGTTACATGCCCAGAAGACATGTACCGGCCAAGTAAGATACAAATGATCATTCTGATAGACAGAGTTATACATCTCCTTTTCTTCTCTTAGGTCTGGCATATGCTTGGTGAACAACACCCTGCAACATGAAGTCATGCAGCTTGTGCACAAGGATGGTCTTGCTGGGACTGTTTGTATGGCTGCTGCTCTTGTTCTTTTTTTTTTCCCAGACCACAAACTCTGATGATAACTTTGCTTTCTCCACTGTCAATCTGTCGCCTGTCCGTCATGTCAGTACCCTTTCCAATAACACAGTGCAGATGAAAAACGAAGAAAAGAGCAAAGATCTTACAGGAAGTGAGGAAGCAGTAAAGTCACTCGTAAAGCCCAAGAGAAGAAGTTACGTTGGCTCTGAAGACTGGGAGGAATATTTCTCCAATGGCAAGAAGCTGATCAATGGTCTGTGGATGGGCAGCGTTTCTGCCAATATGCTAAGTGTACGTCTGCAGAAAGTCAAGAACAGTTATTCAGACTTGAACAGTTACAATGTGAACTTTCAATCACAGCTACAGAAGCAGGAGGGAATACAGAATCTACTGTGCCAGCTGAAGCAGCAGGCCCAGATCAGAACCCTGGATGGGGTCGAAGAGCCTTTTGCCAGCTTGGGCTGGAAGCAACTGGTGCCTTCCCAACCTCTGGAGAAGCTCAGTGGCACCCCTTACAAGACATGTGCTGTAGTCAGCTCAGCCGGTGCAATTCTCAGGTCATCTTTAGGGAAAGAAATTGGTGAGTTGTTTGGATTGAGAAATAAGTCATGACAATTTGTGTGAAAGGCATATCATTTGTAATTAAAGGGGAATTCTACATAATTTTAATATTACTGCATAATTTAGTTAAATGATTTAACATAAAATTGTAGCACTGTAGAGTATCATATCCACATTCCTTAACAGTGGTGGTGATAGGAATTAGCAGATACATTGTGTATAGTACTGTACAGTGCTTATATTTACTGTCCAACATAGCTATTAACATATACGTTTTAAAGTCTTCTTAGCTTTATATGCAATTCTGAGATCATCTAGAAAAAAAGTTAATTAGGGTAATATTTTACCCCAAAACACCCTATGTGCACTATTCTACCATGACTGAATATATCTGCCAACTATCATAATGCAAAATCTAAGGGATCAAGCAGTGAATTAACCATTTTGTGTAATAATTTGTGTAATAGCCCCCTGAGACACATTCAGATGTAGTCAAATGTTCTTGGTTTTCCAGTGAGATATATTAGTTGCTGAGATGAACCTGAGTGTAAGGAGCGAGGCAAGCGGAGCGATGAGAGACACAAATGGCGAGATGATTGGGACAAATCAGGATTTTGTGGCTGTAAATAATGAATGGCATTTAAACATACAGAGTACTGAACCAGAAAACAAAGAGACATAGACTGACGTTGAATGAAAACAAAACCAAAATAAAACACACAAGACTCTGGGGAACTGGAACATTTAAACAGAAGTAAGCAGAACATAGAACGAGACACAATGCAGAAGAAAGCTGATGACACTGACGAGGGGGCATGATGGGGCTAACAAGTGGGAGACTCACAGAAAACAGGAAGTTAGGTCCATATAAGGAGACAAGGGCAAACAGATGACAGACAGAGCGGGGAGCCTGACACTGAGCCACATTTTCACTGTTATTCTCACTCTGTTTGCACTGTTCTTTGTTTTCTCTCTTCTCTCTGTTTCTTCTCTCTGTCACTTTCGTTTTTTCATCCTGTTCATTCATTCACACTCTTTTGTTTTTTTCCCCTCATTTGTCCTTGATTTGGTCTGCTACTGAATATGGCTGTTGATTTGGCTCACTGTTGACTAACATTTCAGACACAAGGACTAATTGTTGAATATGTTGCAAGATGAATAATGGAGCTGACAGCAAATGACATGAATATAGTGGCGCAGTTCTTTCCACGTCCTTGCTTGAATAGCCTTCCCATGTTCAGCTACCGGTCATTGGAGTAAGTCATTCTGCTAGAAATCTGCTCCAGCATAGAGAATTTACACAGTAATGTTACAACAGGTAATCTGCTCTTATCATGTCAATTAGTATTATTAAATAATAATAATAATAATAATAATAATAATAATAATAATAATAATGTTATATAGCACCTTTCATATACCCAAAGCCACTTTACAAATTGTATTTAAAAAAAAAAAAACAGAATGAAAGCACTTTGAGAAGAAATAGGCCTTCAGTGGGCTTTAAACATGAAAAGAGAGAACAGCAAACAGCAGAAGGTAAGGACTTCCAGAGGATGATGATGGGTAAAAGGATGTAAGTGGGAGCCAGACCATGTAAGACTTTAAATGTCATGATCAGGATTTTGGAAGTGCCCTGTAACTGGTAGCTACTGAAGCTGACGAAGTACAGGGATGATATTGGGAGATTTCCTAGTTTGTACTAAGACTCTGGGCTGACTGGGGTACCATCAACAACTAAAGTGCAGTCTGAGATTTGGTACCAACAATCAAATTCAGTTTTTGATATGTTTATTTTATGATGAAAGAAACTTTTGTCTGTCTCTAAGGTGAGATAAAAGTCGGTAAAGTGGGTCTTAGTTTTCAAAAGTCCATGGAAGGAGGTTTAAATGTATGTCACATGCTTCTGTTTTTATGAGGTAATAGGCTGGTGGTAAAGCAGAAATCTGATTACTGTCTGACGTGTAGAGAAAATATGTTTTTGTCTGTAGTTTTTGGATTATTAAATGCATGTACACTAACAGAAATGATTCAAGGCAGAGTTAATTTTTATGCATTTAAATCTATTAGATTTTATTTAAAAACTCGTATTTTTAATGTGTATGCATTAAAATTAATTATTATCTACATAATTTAATCAATTATAACATTTGTGACCCCGCCAGGGAAAACCAGGTCAAAGTCTTTTCTTTTTTTTAAATTTTGTTTTCTTCAAAACAACTTTTTTGTGAATTTAAGTTTTGTTTTTGATCAAAATATGTACTACGATAGATATCTGAGACTGTTATCTTTCATTTACAGCAATTCGGATAATGGAGTATTTTTGTCTTCGTACACTGTATGTAAATTTGGAGG
>BRDA01003199.1:6310-23506 GCA_036984385.1 Crenuchus spilurus
TGAAACTGAGAAATTGTATTTTGAATTTGATGATACGTTTGCAAAATATTTGGACAGGGACATGTTTTCCGCAGTGGTTCATCACCTCTTCTTGTAACAAAAGATTCAATATTTCAAGAGAGATCTGATTCATAGTAGAGATTTAGAAGGAACGTCATTGATGTGATGATGAATTGATGGCACAGACCTAGTTGGCACTGCTTTCAAGTACAGTGGTGTTTTAAAGTTTGTGATCCCTTTAAAATTGTTTACATTTCTGCATAAATATAACCTAAAACATCATTAGATTTTCACACAGGTCCTTAAAGTAAATAAAGACAAATTATTCTTGGTCATTTATTTATTGAGGAAAATAATCCAGTATTACATACAGTGGGGAAAATAATTATTTGATCCCCTACTGATTTTGTAAGTTTACTCCCTTACAAAGAAATGAACAGTACATAATGTTTATGGTAAGTTTATTTTAACAGAGAGAGACAGAACATCACCAAAGAAATCCCAAATAAATAATTAATTAAAGGTTATAAATTAATCTGTGTTTGATGAAGTGAAATAAGTATTTAATGCTACCAACCAGCAAGAAATCTGACCCTCACAGACCGGTTATGTGTGAGGCACACACATGAGTCTTGTCCCTTTAAGAAAGTGCTCTTAATCTCACCTCATTATGTGAGATCAAGATTATTCACATACTTTTGCTGCTCAGAAATACACTCCTGATCAAAATCTTAAGACCAGTTAAAAAAATTGCAATTTGCATTTTGCACTATTGGATCTTAAGAAGGTTCTAAGTAGAGCTTCACAATACTAAAAGAAGAAATGGGTGAAGAGACAAAAACATTTGAGCAGGGGGTTTATTGAAAATAACAATTTAACTGAAATAGGCTGTTCATCAGACCATAGCTCAAAAAACCTGAAAACCCCATCAAAACAGAAATCAAAGTGTCATTAAAAGACTCAGTAATGAGTAGCTCCACCATTCTTGTTGATCACGTCAAACAATCGTTTAGGCAGTTTGATTCAAGTGTTTTCAGGAGGCTAGTGGGAACATTGCTCCAAGTGTTGAAGATGGCTTCATGAAGGGCATCCACTGTCTGGAACTGAAGTCCATTTTTGTAAACTTCCCTTGTCATCCATCCCCAAATGGATGGCATCCATTCTCAATTATATTTAGATCAGGGGAACACGCAGGATGGTCCAGAAGAGTGATGTTATTCTCCAGGAAGAAGTCCTTTGTAAGGCGGGCATTGTGAACTGCAGCATTGTCCTGTTGAAAAACCCAGTCATTACCACACAGACGAGGGCCTGTGGGTAGAGGATCGTCCCGTGTCTTGGCGAACAGTAAATCGCATCATGCGGCTCATCGCTGGTGAAATTTCTTTGGGTCCACCGCTTTTTTGTTCCATAACTTTCAGGATCATTTTAAAAATGCAAACTGACTGTCTTACTGCGTCCAACCTCAGCAGTAGGGCTGAACGATTAATCGTTTTTTAATCGAAATCACGATTTGAATGGACGCGATTTTCCAATCGCAGGAGCTGAGATTTGAATTAGCCAATAGCCTGCAAGTATCACAAGGGGAAAAAATGTGTGAACTGCCTGCTGATGACCAATCAAGCCGCTAGTCATTGCATATCCGGCATAGCTAATATCTTTAGCAAGAAAGCTAAAAACAAGCAGCACTGCACTCAATGTCAGGGAAAAGATGAATGATTTACCTGAGCAAGTGAGCGAGGCCCAAAGTCCAGTGGACGAGTTGTCACCAAAGAAAAACTGCACATCGTGTGTATGGGGGCATTTTGGTTTCAGGACAACTGACAAATCCTGATCATCACACAAACCTTTTCTATTAAAAGCCACATTAACTAAAGCTCTACAACATTAATTTAGAAGTATGACCTCATTTTCTTTTCCAATACAGATACTGCCAGATACTGAACACTGATCCTATATTTATTCTTTAAAAGCTACTAAGCTTTAAAAACAGTTCATGGAAGCTCATCATTAAATATTAAGTTGGCAATAAACTTAATAAAGATGGCAATTATAGTTTACCACTTTAGATAAAGAAATACAAAGCTAACTAGGGACAGAATGATTAATCATTTCGCTAAATAATGTGGCCAATTATTGACATTTAAAAAATCTGTATCAGCTGATTATTTTTAAACAATTTGCATGTGAAGCCAGTAAACAATGGTGGGGGGCAGCCGTGGCCTGGTGATTAGGGATCCGGTCTTGTAACCAGAAGGTCTTTGGTTTGATACCCTGGCAGGTACCCTTGAGATACCCTTGAGCAAGGCACCTAACCCTCAACTGCTGTCCGGGCATGTGTGCTCTAGTGTTTGCTTGTATGTGTTTCAGTGTTGAAAGCAAACAAATTACTCTGTGTGCAAACAGACTGGCACTTTCAAAAAGTGACACATTTACAGGCATTTATCTGCCAGCAGCCTTATCAGAGTTCATAATCATCATTATCTTCAATAAAAATTAAGGCGTGATTATCCATTTTTCTCAAGTTAACAATAGCTATTTTTTGTATTTATATTTTCCCTGATTTTCTCTTATATTTTCACCCTGCAATCTAAATATCAGCATCAGCCATTAAAAAAATCAATATCTGTCCATCACTACATCACTCTATCACATGATGCAAATTTGTTTTTTTCAGGATAGATTTTAGGACCCAACCAAAGTTTGTTTTTTTTCAGGGTTAATACCAATACTGATAATTAGCAATTATAGAGTTAGCATTAGCAATAGTTGATACTTGTGAACAAAAAATACTTACCATAAATGTGATGTTTTTCAAGTGAAAATGTATAAATATGCAAACTCTTGCCCACAACTTACATGAAATGAACACAGCTGAATAATTTGAACAGCACATTTAAACGTGAACAGCACATTTGACTGGAATGAATGCTGTGGTCCATATTTCCACAAATCATACACAACTGAGGACCGGATATTAAAGATGTAAAATCTTCATATATGTCACATATCACATATATCACATATATGCTGTCTTTTTTGCAGCATATATGTACATAATTAATAAATAATGTTTTTTTTATCAGCATGAACATTCAGCAGTTCAAGAGGCAAGTCTGATAATATGAAAATGGCTAAAAATTTGCTCTGATTATTGGACACCTTTTAACAGATCTGTTAAAAGACTGGATCAAATTATTTCTGTTTTTCCACTTTGATATTCAAACCAGCATGATATGTGGATAATGAACGGATGTCCATCAATACTTATCTCCCATCTGTAGTATGGCTGTCTAGACACAGACAGACAGGGCGAGACACAGACAGACAGGGCGAGATATAGAGAGACAGAAACAGAAACAGACAGAAACAGAGACAGACAGAAACAGAGACAGACAGAAACAGAGACAGACAGAGCGAGACAGACAGAGCGAGACAGACAGAGCGAGACAGACAGAGCGAGACAGACAGAGCGAGACAGACAGAGCGAGACAGACAGAGCGAGACAGAGAGAGACAGACAGAGATAGAGACAGAAACAGAGAGAGAGACACAGAGAGAGAGAGAGAGAGAGAGAGACATAGAGAGAGAGAGAGACAGAAACAGAGAGAGAGAGACAGAAACAGAGAGAGAGAGACAGAAACAGAGAGAGAGAGACAGAGAGACACAGACAGAGAGACAGAGAGACACAGACAGAGAGACACAGAGAGAGAGAGACACAGAGAGAGAGAGACACAGAGAGAGAGAGACACAGAGAGAGAGAGACACAGAGAGAGAGAGACACAGACAGACAGAGCGCGAGACAGAGCGAGAGAGAGAACGTGACAGCATGTTTAATATTCTTTAATATCATTTACTTACTGGTCGCAAGATTGAGTTTGTGGCCAAAACACTGTAGCCTGGTCCACTCGTTTATTTCGGCTGCCTTTATCATGTTTGAGGCATTATCTGTGGTTGTGCACACTTGCCCATCTTCATTTAAACCAGACTTAGCCAACGTGTCTTTTAATCCATTAGTGATAAGTGATGGTAAGGTTCAGTTTGGCTCTACCTAGGGTGACCAGATCTAAGGTGATGAAAAAGAGGACACCTTAGCGGTGGGGGATGGGTTTGGGAAGCGGGGTTGGGGGCGTATAATGTATTACATGTTCAAATACATTTTTTTGTTGCTTGAACACAAATTTTATTATTATTAATTATGAATAAATATTGACAAATTATGATTTTTATTTTATTAATAATTACTAGTTACTATTAATAATATACTAATACTATTAAACGTTATTATGAATAATAAAATAATAAAATATGAATTATTCATAAAATATGAATACATTATTACATATTATTTATGAATAATAAACTGTTAAAAGCATGCAGCATAACATTATCACCCAGTCATTTTCAGTCAACTTCACTTCAGCTCATTATCACCAATGTTACACTTATGTTTGGACTGTATGGTCAATAGATCTTCTGTATGGTCAATAGATCTTATTTACACAGAATTATACCTCATTTTTGAGTAAAAATGAGCAGAAATTCTGAATTATTTTGATAATAGTTACACTGAGAGGCATGTAAATAGATGGCTTATCACAGACTGGTAGACACACCAGACACACACTCAAATGTAAATATTAATGAATTTTAAAATGAAACCGCTGATATTACGTCTAGCTGACGTGACACAGGCAAAACAAATGCTCAACATGTTAATAACTTACAGATGAAAACGGACTGCCGGCCAAATTGCAGTCCAGACTCCATTTGAGGGAGTGACAGCGGCGACGGCCAAGCCAACCATGAGCTTGTGGCAGCCTAAAGGGAAACCGGCTTGGATTTCAGCTAGATCTCCATTTAATATAGCGTAACATTTCACTCAAGCGAACCAAACGGAATAGGAGGAAGGTGAGACTAGTTTGTGAACGAAACGCTTATCGAGTACAACAAAATCCCGGACGTGATCCGGACATGATCAGGATTTTCCAAGGCAAAGATGTTTTTCCAAAGCTAAATAACTTTATTCATTCTGGATCTAGAGAACAGGAGGACCTTTGTTTTGTGTTGTATAACGGGTCTAGAAGCAGCGTTTATAGCTACTTAGCGTGTGAAAACTTGGCATGCCACAGAGTTCCACATATTGTCTCCACTAAGTTACCAGGACTGTTCCCTA
This sequence comes from Crenuchus spilurus, assembly GCA_036984385.1. NCBI lineage: Eukaryota > Metazoa > Chordata > Actinopteri > Characiformes > Crenuchidae > Crenuchus > Crenuchus spilurus. The sequence continues at coordinate 11,483 of BRDA01003199.1, forward strand.
TTCTTTAAATACAACAGGGTACCCACAAACACCTGATTGTCATCCCATTGTTTGAAAACACCTGACTCTAGTTTCACCTCCAATTAACTGCTAATCCTAAAGGTGCACATACTTTTGCCACTCACAAATTTGTCAAACTGGATAATTTTCCTCAATAAATAAATGAGTGATTGTAATATCTTAGTCTTATTTGTTAAACTGAGTTCTCTTTATTTACTTTTAGGACTTGTGTGAAAAACAGATGTTTACATCAATTTTTGCAGAAATATAGAAAATTTTAAAGCGTTCACAAACTTTCAAACACCACTGTAATTAACCATGAAAGGCAACTGTCTCACCATTGTACAGACATTACGAGACATTTACAATAAGACTATAACTGGAATCTTCACATCACAGGGCACTGCAGGACAATTTCCTGACACAACCTCCCTGCAATATGACCTTATGACAGAACACTTCCTGACAGCTGAGCCTATAAATATATTACAATACAATAACAGTTTGAAAGAGAGAGCTTGAAAGGAAGAAGGGAAAGTGAAAGGCAGGAATCTAAAAGGAAATTGCAGCTTTACAGATATAAATTTCGCACAGACTTACATATACTAAACTTAATTAGAATATGTATGTATCAGTGGTGGATGTTGGTCTTTCAAGGAGGGGAAGCTCAATTTCGGCCTACATCATAAAATGTCGGTTTATTTATACGTAAATTCTACCCTCCATTTCTTTTCAAGAAAATGATCTGTCTGTAACCCACCAACAAGGCGTCTTTTCCAGGGATTTGACTAGTGTCCTCTCAATGGCCAGACTGCTTAAACGGCCTTGGCTCATGGTGTTGCGGGTGTAAGACTTGAGCTGCTTTAAACAGGAGAAGCTCCTCTCTACACCTGCTAGCTTGCTAGCTGGGACTGGCGTGAGGATAGTGTGAAGTGTGTCTGCCTGTGAGTGCTTTGTGACAGTGGAGAGGCTCAACAGCACCCGCTGGACAAAAACTGCGTTAGAAGTCAGAAGGAGTGATAGAAGTCAGTCTCCAAACACAAGCAGCTACAAAAAAAAAACAGCAGAAATAGAAGCTCGATTTGTCGCTAGTCGTTTTTAACAAAGAAAATGCCGCTAAGATGATTAGGAAAGTCTCCGATTCAACTCAGAGCAGAATGAAAATAAAAAAATGCTCCCACGGTTGTTTACACCAAAAGATCGCTGATTCGCTCATTTAGCTGTCAATCAAAAAGGGATTCAGCCTAAGAGAGAACATCCAATCATCATGCAGAAGCTGAGCGTCCGGGCCAGCCGAGGCCAGCCCACTGCCCCATAGACCCCCAGAGACGCTGAGCGTCCGTTTCATTCATCCAATGACTCGTCTCGTTTCGCTGCACGCTTTGCTTCGCTATTGAACTCTGTGGACGCTCAGCGTCCACCGTTTAAAGCACTGTGAAGCTGCGGGAATGAGTGAGAGGAAAGCCGCGTCGTTACCAGTGATAAGAAGCTGATTCTGAACAAAAGTTGAGCGTGTTGTAGCGCATATTTAGTCAATGACATGTACACACAACAGTATATTATTGATCACTTATTTTTTGACATTTTAGGGGAAGCTGAGCTTCCCTTGCAGTCTTACAGCGATCGCCTCTGATATGTATATGTAACAATTAGAAAGTAAAAAAGATATTAGGAGTAAAGGTTATTATGATACAAAAATACTGTTTAAGGTGGTGGTAATTTAAGTCTCCTGCACATAGCATTACACGTGGATGATCAGGCTATAAATACCTGTGGAGTGTGTGATGGGATTTGTACATTGAGATGTGATAAAGTGCAGTGAATCAGATTTATTTGCCAAGTATGTTGATACAAGGAATTTGTTTCCAGCCATTGGTGTCACTCTAGTGTTATATAAGAAGTACAAATAATCTACATATGAAAACAACAATAAACTGAGAATATACAGTGGACATATACTATACATAGTATATACATATGGTGATCATAACTATCAGGGTAAAGGAATAAAAAAATTAAAACAAAGTCAACCTGTTTCAAAAAACAGTCCATCAGAGAGAACTAAGCTACTGCAAAATCAGGCTGAGAGCAAGCTCTAAAGGAAAAGTTTCCCCTTTAGAGAAGAATTGGCCTCCAGCGTGGCCATCCTGAGCTCGACTCCAAATATGATTTTAAGATGAGTTTTTAAGAGTCACAGCTGACGTGTCAGGAGTTGCCTCTGTTAGCCAGTTAGAAGCACTCTCTCTGCCTCCGATGTGATGGGTCAGAGTGACTGGCTCAGACCAATCTCACGTCATTGAAATGACTAGAGATTAACCAGAGCTCCAAGCTTTTATCATGGAGACAAAACATTCTAACAGGCAATATGTAATTATGTAATTGTGTGTATACCAGAATTAATGCATTTGAGTGTACCTTATGATTTGGGCTAGGAGCGAAGTGAATGAGTTAACATCTTTGTGCGTGCGTACAGAAATGTTTATGCATTCTATATCTGTGAGGGAGATAACGTGTGTTCTAGGCTTGATCTGTTCTTGGCTGGCAACCTTGGTGCAGGTAAAAGCCTGCTAAGACAGAATTATGCTGAATATACAGAAGCTGGAAAGAACTTACAGTCTCATTAAGATTAGAGTAGAGTACATAAAACATCATTAATCCGTTTGGGAAACTCCCAAAAGTTCCCCAAGCTCCCACTGCAGGAAACACTGTAGTAGCACACAGGAAAAGAGATAAAAGATGGAAATCACTATTTTTAAACAAAATGAAAATGAAAAGTGAAAGTAAACATTTAATTAATGCAGTGTCCATACACACTCAATGTGACTAGTTTTTTTTTTTTTTTTAGATTTGTTGCATTGATTACACTAAATTAGGTAGTATACTATACAGTCAATATCTGTTAGTATGAATTTAACTATTGCTATACCATGTATTGCTATATCACGTTGAGGTAGTTCATAACATAAGTAGTTTAGTTCACAATGAGTGAATCAAACAATTTTCAATATGTGTGGTCTAGTATACACTGTAAAAATGTCTTGTTTTTCCTTTAACAGCATGTAAATCTATTATTATTATTATTATTATTATTATTATTATTATTATTATTATTATTATTAATAATAATAACAATAATACATTAATTAATTAATTAAATAATAATAACAATAATACATTAATAATAATAATAATAATAATAATAATACATTAATTAATTAAATAATAATAATAATAATAATAATAATATGGATAGTTTTTTTTTGTTTGTTTTTAGAACAAGCCCTTGCCTATTGGAAGTGGTTGAGTTAGAGCAAGAAAACTCTAAAATGAGCAGAAAATCACAGGCAATACATTTTCTAAAAATTGCCAATATTTGATCAACAGATTCATTAGATTAAATTTGACCTTTTAACCTTTAGTCAGTGAATGAGTTTAATTTCTGTCTTGTTTCACCTTTAGTGAGGAGGCTCTCCTTTTCCTGTGATCCCAGACCAAAAGTATGCATTGTTGGAGGAGGTCCTGCAGGCTTTTACACAGCACAACATGTTTTGAAGGTTAGTTCTTGTACAGACATGTACATTCATTTATCTGCTTCTTTGTCCAGAAATGTGAAAGTAAATTACCCAAATCAAATATACCAGTGGGATAAGGACTAATCAGTCAAATTAAACCCTGAGGATGTTCGTATCTGCACAGAATCAAGCCAGGACATGTGAGGCAGAATTTCTCTTTCCCTTTTTAAATGTCAATTCATTTTATTACACTAGTGATGGCATATGTGACCCCACCAGGGAATACCAGGTCAAAGTCATTCTTTTTTTTCAAAATTTGTTTATTTCAAAACAACTTTTTGTGAATTTAAGTTTTGTTTTTGATCAAAATATGTACTACAATAGATACCTGAGACTGTTATCTTTCATTAACAGCAATAATACCGAGTGACTAAGTTTTGTCGCTAATGTGAGTGACACGATATTGACACGATATCTCAATAAGTTGCCCAGTGACTTTGGCCTGGTTTTCCCTGGCGGGGTCACATATATGCTGCTTTGTGACTGGTTTCACATTTGGACTACTCAGTGTGCATTTTATAAGCTGTAAATGTAACTGTTACTCAAGTAACAGTTTTTTACTTAAGCCGTATGGAGAGTTTTAGACCATTTGCTCATTCGTCGTTCCTTCCTTTTTTGCTTGATTTTGGAGCATTGCTGTGAGGATTTGATTGCGTTCAGCAATAAGAGTGTTGGTGAAGTCAGGATGTTGGATGATCACCACAACCACCTCATCCCCAACTCAAGTATTGGATGGAGCAGAGAACACAGTTTCACTGCTCCAGAGCTCAATGCTGGGGGGCCTTATAACCCTCTATGCTTCCTGGCATCAGACATGGTGCCAATAAGTGCACATTTAGTCCTGTATTTCTACTTTTTCATCCTTTTTTCATTCATATTTCTAGGGTTTCTTAATCAAAACCATGAAATATTTAACATTTCACTTGGCTGATATTTAGCATTTCATTGTGATAACATTAGTTTTTTATGCTTTTAAAGGCACGTCTTAACAATGCTTTTATTTCTTTTTATCTTTCCTTAGAAACACACTGATTTATTTGGAAAATGCAGTTTAGCTTGTAATTGTAGACTTTCTGTAGCTGTAATGACACATCTGTTTGTACAAATACATTTTCAGTCTTTTAACCACACTCCCAGACATGTCAAAGCACATCAGCCAGTGCTAAGCAAAGGCAAGAGATGTATCTGTTTGTTTGTCTGAAAGTCAGTTATATGTGGGGTTCTAAAAGATCATGTGTTATGCTTCAGGCCCGGGACGATGTGGTTGTTGATGTCTATGAGCGTCTGCCCGTCCCATTTGGCTTGGTTCGATTTGGCGTGGCTCCAGATCACCCAGAGGTTAAGGTTAGTTTCGATAATGCCTGTGATCAGGATAAACAGGTATTTAATAACATAAATAATGTGCTGTTGTTAATAGCATTTTAGTGAGTAGCAGGATTCCTTTCACATGGATTTAATAGCAAATTCACTTTCATACGACCTAATTATGATTAGTATAATTTTTTTGTCCTGGGATCCTTATCAGTATTCAGGTCTGTAGCATTGTACCATTCAAGCCAGCAACACAAATCAAAATAAATAAAAGTCTAAAGTGTTTTTATTTAACATTTACTAAGATTAAATATTAATTGCATGCTGGCACCAATGTCATGATCAGGATGTAACAGCATGTCATACTGGTAGTGTAATGCAGTTGTAAGGATTGTTGATTATCCATCAATCTCCATCTTTCACTTAATTTCAGTGTTGTGAAGCTACATCTGCAGAACTTTCTAAATACTTTCACACCTGTCCAATTGTTTTACTTGCAAGATCTCTCACTCACATCTGCTTTTTTGTCTGCATGTAGGTCTCCCATATCTATACATAATTAAGATCCTTATCTGAATGCCTCCCAGATTCTCCTTTTCTGTACATCATGAATAAATTCCAGTTCTGAATCTGATATCTTTTGTATGTGCCTTGGCAAGTAGAAACCAGACGCTTTATATCTCTTCTGATCACACGATCAAAGGTACCGGAGTGAAATCTGTAGCAATCTTATGTTTCCTTATCCCCTTTGTGTTTGTTGTCAAGATAAAATCAAATGTTTTTGTTTGAGCTATTTGTAAAGCTGCTCTGCTCTAAAACTTCACAGTGCCGACCTTCAGACGAGGACTTCTGTGAGAGTGGCAAATGCATGTCCCTCACCTTTGCCTTTGAGATGGAGGTCAGGTGTCTTGAATGTTGATATATCTTTTGTACATACTTCTTTTTTTTAGAATGTAATCAACACGTTTACACAGACAGCCCAACACGAGCGCTGCTGTTTCTATGGAAATGTGACCGTGGGTACGGACGTCACAGTGGAGGAGCTACAGAAAGCTTATCACGCCGTTGTGCTTGTGAGGACCTGCTTCATTATGAATTAAACTGAATATTATTTTAATATTGTTTATTGAACTTTATATGGGAGTTTGTATTTAAAACATAGAAACAAACATGCATATTAAGTATACCATAAACTCTTATTTATGGATCAACATCAAAATATCAATAAACCTAAAGGAAAAGTATGGTAGTAATAGTCCGTTTGTAGTATTGTAAAGCCTTAAAATTCTAAAAAAGGACTATTAATACTATAAATATGATATGAACTTGATCTAACAGTACTTTGGAAGAAAATTCAAGCCAAGTAATAGATTTACATTAAATATCGCAAGTCAAGTAAACATTTTATCAGCTCCACTGACCAAATAAGTGCACTGTGTTGTTCTACCGTTGCAAACTAGAGTCCATCTGTTTCTCTGTATACTTTGTTCACTCTGTTCTTCAATGGTCAGGAGGACCCCCTAAGGACCACCAAAGAGCAGGTATTATTTGGCTGCTTGGTTTTTCTCAGCACTGCAGTGACACTGATGTGGTGATGGTGGGTTAGTGTGTGTTATGAGTGGATCATACACAGCAGAGCTGTTGATGTTTTTAAAACACCCCATTGTCACTGCTGAAGTGAAAATGGTGCACAAACCTAAACTATCCATCCAACAGCATCATGTGAAGTACACCTCATGATCAACACCTCAGAGATAAGCCTGACCGTTCATTTGTGTTTTTCCAGAGTTATGGCGCAGAAGCTAATCGCTGTATGGGAGTTTCAGGAGAGGATTTGGCTGGTGTGTTCTCAGCCAGAGATTTTGTAGGATGGTACAACGGCCTTCCAAGCAACAGAGAGGTAGCTTTCTTTTTCCAAGAACGTCACTCTTGGATGCAGCAGTGCTTCTCAGACCCAGTATTGCTTTTTCATGTTATTTCTTTCACATGTGCCAATGTGTGTGTGTGTACCTCTGAGTTCTATGTTCTCTGAGTTAAACATTTAAGAGCTTATAATACAGCTTTTATTTTATTTTTCCTCCTTCATTTTTTGAATCCAGCTCCCCCTGAATCTAAACTGTGAGACGGTGGTCATTTTTGGCCAGGGAAATGTGGCCCTGGATGTGGCCAGAATCCTGCTGTCTCCACTGGACTTACTGAAGGTTAATGCAACACATGAATTAAAACAGGCGTGTGTGTAAGGGTTGGTCTGACGTAATCTTGCCTGTCAGTTATTTTTTTATGTTAACAGTTTTTAACTCACTTTTTAATACTTTCCCCACTATATGCGTGCATCTATTTGTGTAAAGATGACCACAAACAAAAAAGAACAAAACAATTATTCTTTAAACATCATCAAGGTATAATGTATAATAGTGTTTAAAGAACCTCTCCATAATGTAAAGGTTCCTGATAGTTGTGTACATCCACATTTATTTATTCAAATATATTTTTAAGACCTTTATATCTGCAGAAATGTCACACTTATTGATGCTTCATTATTGCACATTCTTATTTGGCAGATAAATTCTTACATTACATTACATTTAGCAGACGCTTTTATCCAAAGCGACTTACAATAGTAGGAAAGTACAAATGCGAAAAATACTAAAGTAAAATAATTAACATTTGGATATCGAATGCTGAGTGCATATCAGTACTCATGGGAAGTATTTGGGATAATTAGAGCAGGTGCTCTTTGAAGAGCTCGGATTTTAGGAGTTTCTTGAAACCAGTAAGGGACACCTCTGCTCTAGTGGGGGTAGGCAGCTTGTTCCACCATCTGGGAATACATATGAGTTAAAAGTGGCTTTCTGTGGTTATTATGCAACTCTTTTTATTGCTGTGCTTCATTATTGTGCAATCCTGTCTCTTTCTCTATAGAAAACAGATATTACCCAGCATGCACTGGATGCTCTGACAGCCAGTCGGGTACGCAGGGTTTTAATCATTGGCAGAAGGGGACCTCTGCAAATTGCTTGCACCATTAAGGTATTCCTTCTTTATTGTTCTCTAAAGCTCTCTCTCACTTCCTTTTGCCCTAAACAATCCTGTTAACCACATCCATACATGCCTCTTAAAGAAGCTGGCTTTATACAGTTAAATAAAATTACAACTCCATAACTTCAGAAATCATCATTTTTGGGCCATTTGTGTTGCTTTTGCTTTTTGGAAAGATCATTTCATTTCTTTTTTTTCACCCTCAGTCTTCTTCTCTTTTGATGTCTTTCAATACCAACCCTCCAAACTTGCTTTTCAATTGCCATCAGTAAATGATCCATCACCTTCATACATCTTTTTTTTACCAACCCTAATCCTTCCTTTTTTAGATTTGTTTTCCTTTCATCATACCATTATGTATTTTTCTCTTTCTCCACCATGTATATGTTGCTCATCTCAGTCTTTTACTTGCATGCCATAAAGACTATAAAAACACAAACTAACAGCTTATCACTTTCCAGCTCAACAGTCAAAGCAAATCCAAAGAAAATGTTTATCTTACCTGAACAATTGTACTGAGCAACCAGTTTTCTGACACACTTTCAAAACAAGCTCTTGATGTAATGCAGAGTGTTCCACTAGGTTCAGTGATTTTGAGAGTCTTAATTGTATATAAGTATAACTTAGCTTATTTTAAGAGGACATATTATTTTATAAGAGGACATTATTATCACTTTTTCAGAGTTTTTGCATTTATTTTTTTATTTTATATTTGGTTACTTCACTTGCCTTCCAGTGAAAAATTAAATCCCAGACATTTTTTGTAGACTGCCTGGGTCTGAAAACATGAGATTTAATGACTGGTTTAGGATAGGATGCCCTGTTTTGCAATAAGGGGGTCCTTATTTAAGGGGTACTTTTAACCATGCCCGCACTGATGTAACTACAGTCATGAGTTTGAACTGAGGTTGGCCATTTTATATTTACACATTTTTTTTATTTTGTTATTGAACTAATGTTGGCAAAAATGAAAGTGAAAAGTGAAAGTGCATTTTTTGTGCAGCTGTGGTATTTGATTTGGCCACGTTGTGCTATTGTGCCATTTTGACTTTGTTGCAGTGAGGTTTTCATAGACTGTATTTGTATCTCTTAAAATTTCTGTGTGAGTTTAGCTTTGGTCTTGAGAATTAAGATTATATAAGAATTGTGCGTGAAAGAGAGAGTATTAGAATTTTCAAATTCTACAGTGCCTGACCATCAGTTGCACCATTTAAGGTGGAATGGACAAATTTGAATAAGTGATTAATGGCACTGAGAATAACGACCGTTAGTTCGGAAAAAGCAGTAGATCAGAGAAGTAAGAGTTTAAATTAAAAGTGATTGCTTGGTGAGCACTCTTGTGTCTCTGCTGCATGTGTGTGTGAGTGAGTTCTGCCTTCTGTGCTGAAAGGGGAGTGGGGTGAGCATTGCCTCCTGCCTCCTTAATGCTCATGCTCATCAGACAAGTCAAATAAATGCTTCAAACAGGCTTATCTGAGGTAATGTGACTAAAATGTGAGACATTTCATATAGACCCTCGGGTGATTTGTTAACTCAAAGTTAACAGTTAAAAAAGAAATAAATATCTACTTTATTTATTCTGTATTTATAATCTGAAACAATTGTACATGTTCTCTTCCCCCAGGAAGTGAGAGAAATGATTAATCTTCCTGGCACTAAAGCAGACATGCTTCCTGCTGATTTTGAAGGCATTTCTGAGGTGCTGAAAGGTAGGAATAATGGAAGTTTATATGTGGGTTAACCCTCTGAAGTATGAAGGTATTTCATACACTCTGATGTAGTCTGACATGGCTTGACTTTTTTTAAAATTACATCCATCTAAAATAATTTTTTCCAAAGTGTTGCACAGGTTTTTGTTCAGCACAAACTCAACAAAAACAAAGGCAAAACAGTAAGAGTGCTTTCACTGAACCAAGATTTGTGTGTTTGCTACTTTGTATCATGGGTGGTGTCGGGGGTGCTTGGGGGTGCTTTTGCTCCTCCTAGGATGGCCATAGCACCCCCAAGAAAATTTTGATTTTGTGTATATTTAAAAGATTAAGATAAAAGCATTATTTTCAGGCAAAAAATAAAAACATAAAGCCAACGTAGGTGATCTAATTCAGCAAATGGGTGTAGCATGCATTTAACTTTTGACCTTACCTTAATTTTCTGTTAACCACCGCACATTTTTTGTAACTTAGCATCGACGAAGCACTAGCATTATCACAATGAAGCGTTTTTTATTTCAGAAACATCCACGAGTAGAAACTCAGTCAAAAGAAAATGAGTGATTTGTGAACCTGGAGCTTCAGGTGATGTTAACAGGTCCTGTGACACGGCTTACTCTATACCCATCAAGCCCTAGTAAAAAGGGGGGTTAAAGAAACACCCTTTACTTATATATGGACTACGCCACCTGAGGAGTTTCACCTCAGGAAATAAGGACTAGAAAATATAAAGCAACACAGGTTTGTTTGTTGGGACAGACTTGTTTGACAATTTATTTGCAAAAAGACTTAATTTTATTTCACAATTCAGTTATTGACCTAATCACTAAAAGGCTTAGCTGCAGCTATGATTAAGACACCATTTATTAAAAAGATCAGTAAGAATTGTTATATGCTAAATGACAGAAGCTAGCATTAAGCTATTCGCTAGCTGCCACCACAATTAAAGCAAATAAATATAAAACTAAAAAAAACTAAACTAAACCCAAAATATTAACAAAAATATAATCAAACAAATTTCAGAAGATAGAACACAACAGTAGAAAAACAATAATACAAAAGTACATTAATGGCTTCTGGGTGATGAAACCAAGAACAGAAAACCAAAGAAATAAACCAAAAACAAACAACTTAATGACCACTTAAGGTGGTAGTTGTCTAACAGCAATAGCTTCACAGCTGAATATGCAACTTCCAGCGAGGTGGAGAAAACAGCAGCACCAGTTGCTACAGGGATGTGAGCCCCATTTAAACAGAGCTTGGTCAGTCAGCACCAGAGCTACAAGGCTCCACAAGTGATAGAGTAGAAGGAGCAGCGGGCAGCATGACTTTGGAGTAAAGAGCAGATGCATAAATGTGTGAATAAAGAAAAATGTGTCAATGGTATGAAAATCTACATTTTGGTAATATCCTGGCATATTTGCACACCATGAAGTGTTGTGGTAGCATGGCATGATTATTTCTAATAATTTCTGATATGTGACTCTCATGATATCTCAATAAGTTGCCCAGTGACTTTGGCCTGGTTTTCCCTTCAACTAATGCTGCAGTTACACGACCATAAAAAAGGATCAATGTTTTGTAGAACCAAAACAAAATATAGACAATGTCTGTTATTGTAATAATGTTAAATAATTGTAATAATGTTAAATAATAGTAATAATAATAATAATAATAATATAAATAATATTTTTTCTTAAAGGTTAATCAATTCGTCAAACTGAATTGTTAATAATTCATTGTAAAACTCATACACGCAGACATGTATAAAGTATTAGAGACCCATACTTGAGTAAAAGTACAAGTACTCTATCAAAAAATTGACTTGAGTAGAAGTTGAAGTGTTCTTTAAAAACTATACTTAAGTGGAAGTACAGAAGTATTCAGCATTTTTTGTACTTAAGTATTGCAAGTAGTTTATTCTAAAAAATTATTACTTAAGTACTGAAAGTAAAAAGTACAAGTGTTGTGTTTTGTATTAATTAAAGAAAGCAGTCAAAGTTTGATTATCAAATTGTTTATATATAACTTAAATCAAAGCTGTCAAAGACCACAAATACATGTGTTCTGTGTGTAAAAACAAGCAGCAACTTAAAAAACTGGGCTTAACACTTCTTAAACAAAAACTAATGATGAACTATGTCTCTTCCCCCTTTAAAGCTGCTTGTGCTTTTTTCCCTTCAACGGCTTATTCTCTTCTTGAACTGGTGCATAAAGCAGTCATATCAAGGAATCCAGAAATCTTTTGTTTATTTTTGGTTGGTTTTCAAAATTGAATGCATTCAGTCTTGCTCTTCTACGGCTAAAGACTAATCCTGCAATGCTAAAAAGCCTCTCGCAGGCTGCTGTTGGTTTTTATTTGTTTTCTAAAGACCTAAGGAACTATACTGACG
>BRDA01003199.1:23516-43923 GCA_036984385.1 Crenuchus spilurus
ATTGACTTGAGTAGAAGTTGAAGTGTTCTTTAAAAACTATACTTAAGTGGAAGTACAGAAGTATTCAGCATTTTTTGTACTTAAGTATTGCAAGTAGTTTATTCTAAAAAATTATTACTTAAGTACTGAAAGTAAAAAGTACAAGTGTTGTGTTTTGTATTAATTAAAGAAAGCAGTCAAAGTTTGATTATCAAATTGTTTATATATAACTTAAATCAAAGCTGTCAAAGACCACAAATACAAGTGTTCTGTATGTAAAAACAAGAAGCAACTTAAAAAAACTGGGCTTAACACTTCTTAAACAAAAAACTAATGATGAATTATGTCCCTTCCCCCTTTAAAGCTGCTTGTGCTTTTTTCCCCTCAACGGCTTATTCTCTTCTTGAACTGGTGCATAAAGCAGTCATATTAAGGAATCTAGAAATCTTTTGTTTATCCTCAAAAAAAATTTAAAGCATTCAGTCTTGCTCTTCGAGGGCTAAAGACTAATACTACAAATGTAGCCTTTTTTGTCCTCTACTCTGCGTTGTGTGATTATGACAAGGACAGGAGGTTTGATCTGCATCACTTTTATTCGACCTGCATCAGAGTTTTCACAAACGCAGTATAAAAAAAAAATCATCAGTTGGCCCAACAAAGCTCTCTCGCTCATCCGTGTGGGAGAGAAAAAGGGGGCGGCGAAAAACACGTGCCCACACTATACTGACATACATGAACTTGATATAAATGTTTAACAAGTAGTATTAACTCAAAATCATTATATGGTAGATAAAAATATTTAATGCAGGGCATACCTGCATGAGAGTTTTCACAAACACAGTATAAAAAAACTCATCAGTTGGCCCAACAAAGCGCTCTGTTGAATAATAACAGAAAAGAACATTTGGGACTTTGTATTCTCTGTGTAAAACACTCCTTAACTACTTTGTATGCATAAAAACTATAACTCAATTTTCAGAATCTCATACGCTTATAAAAATAGCTGTGAACTTGAAATCATAAGAGCAGAAGACACACTACCTCGCTCATCCGTGCGGGAGAGAAAAAGGGGTGAATTAGTGATGTTCGCGAACGATCCGGCTCTTTGAAGTGAACGATTGGAACCGGCTCCTATCTTCAGTATCTCGCTCACAGTGAGTTCTTCATCTCTAGTGCTTAAAAACTTGTATTGTTCACATGTTTTTTTTTTTTTATTATTATTTTTCATAGTTTTATTTTATTTTTATTTTTTTTATTTAATAGTACTGTAAGTGATACTTGTGTTATGGTGCCTTTTTGTTATGAAGCTGCTTTAATACTTTTTCGTACTGTGGTGGGTATTTATATTTAATACAGTGAGTTCTCCATCTCTAGTAGTTCAAAACTGGTGTTGTTCACATTGTCTTTTTTATCCTTCATAGTTTTATACTTTAGTTTAAAAGCACTGTATTTGATATTTGTATTGTGGCAGCGTTTTTGTTATGAAGCTGCTTTAATACTTTTTCGTATTGTGGGTGATTGTATTTATAACTGTTTAATTTATTTTATGTTATTTTTGTGGAAGTGGTGCTATTTTGTGATAATTTAATAATTGGTTATAATAAAATTTTTATTTATAAAGCATTGTTATGCAGCATTTTTACTAATCACAAGTGCTTAACAATGTCAATGAAACAAAATGTTATAAAATTAGGTTTAAGCTATTAATGAATTAATAATGTAAAAAATATATATGGGGAGCCGTTTGGGAGCCGAAAGAGCCTGCTCTCCACAGTAAGAAGAGCCATTAGAGCCGCATCTCAAAATAGAGCCGAAAATCCCATCACTAGGGTGAATCACACGCTACATCACTGTTTTAGCCCCAGATACCCCGCCAATCCATGAACTGTTTTCAAAATAAGAGTCTTTCAATGACTTAACAATACAATTGCACTTCAAAAATCTAGGGAAGCACAAATTAGTTTTTAATCCAGTTACACAAAGCTAAAAAGCCTCTCGCAGGCTGCTGATACTGGAAGTGGTGTGTTTAACCTGACAGACAACTCCTTCTCACCGTCTCCTTCCCCACCCTCACCGCCACGATCACTCGGTGTGGAAGGTGCTGAAAGTGGTGAAGGAGGTGGTGCTGAAAGTGGTGAAGAAGGTGTTGCTGGCTCTTCCATCTCGGCTTACGAAGCTAAAGTGAAGGCAGGCCCAGAGTAAAAGGCGGAGAATGCCCAGTTTTCTCATGAGACAGCCTGATCACTTGACCCGATGACAGCGCCATCTACCTATAATTGTAACGAGTAACTATACAGCAAAATAAGAATGTATCGGAGTATAAGTATTAAACTAATGGAAAATATGTAATGAAGTAAAAGTGGAAGTAGGAGAAGAAAATAATACTCCAGTAAAGTACAGATACAGCATTTTCGTACTTAAGTACAATAGTGAAGTAGTTCTACTTCGTTACTATACATCTCTGCATACACATTGAATAAACAGCAGTGATGTGTAACAAGCAGGGCATATGCCGTTTGTTGCAGTAGAAATTAAACTGACTTGCACATTAATGGAAAGCCTAAATTATAGAGCACCCTCGTTGAAAGGTTAAGCTACCCCATAGCACCAGCAAAAGAAAATCTCTGGCGCCGCCCATGCTTTGTATATATTTGGTCCGGTTTGGTTTGTTTCACACTGCATTTTTGCGAGCGCACCAATGACTTTTAATTTGTCCCGCCCACATCCTGTCATCATCACTTACGTGGGGTGCATCTTGGTACACTTGACACTGATTGGCTTGTAGAAGGATGTGCATCTGACATTTTTCTATACTTTTATATACCGCTGCCACAGTTTCTTTAGTTTAGTGTATGTTGCTCTGTCATCCTGTAATGGCCTTTCTCTCTCATCCTCTCAGAAAATAAGTTGCATGTTTCAGCATTTTTGTTAGTTTTTCAAGCTGACTTTTCACATGTTCATAAAGACCAAAATTATCATCAAAACATCTCCTCCTTGCTCTGTGTGCTACCACAGCTCATTTTTGCTGCTCTTCCGCTTATTTTTCTTATTCTGTTGTTGTTGAATGTTGTTGAACACCTGTATCAACTTCCTGTATTTGGTCGGGAAGTCCAAACCTTCTAGAAAAGTGTTTTCACACTGCACACAAACCGGACCATAGTTCAGTAGATCCGGACCAAGACCACCTCTTTTGGTTGGACCAAATTTTGCCCTTTTGGTCTGGATCGTGGTTTGCGGCCCCTATATTGTTTGGTCCAGACCTTCAGACTTTTCGGTTTTGTCCGAACCAAAGTAGCAGGTGTGAAAGCACCCTCAGAGTGTCATAAATCTATATTTGCTTAAATCTGCTTTAAACTTAGACTTTTCAAAAATCTATTTTCAGATGTGCTGATATATTTCTATATGTGCTGATTATATTTGGAAATTACTGGTGGACGTAGGTAAAAAACTGCAGGTCCCAGAGTGCATTGCTTTAAGTACACTGAGGCCAGATATAGTGCTGTACTCCAAAAGTAAACTGATTGTTTATTTAATAGAATTAACAGTTCCATTTGAGGATGCAGTTGATGAAGCATTTGAAAGGAAGAAGCTGAAGTATGCGGACTTGGTGGCTGAGGTAAGGGAGCGATGGTGGCTGGCAGATGTAAGACTGGTGGAGGTAAGTGTTTGCCAGATAAGCCAAGTCTGCTACATCCCTGCTTTTGCAGTTCGGCATCAGGGTCCAGAAACTAAGGGCGGCTGTGAAGAGGTTATCAGAAATAGCTAAAAGGTCTAGTCAGTGGTTGTGGATGAAGAGAACACAGACTAGTTGGGGAAATGCACGTTAGAGGAGCTGTTTCTGTGGTTGGTAATGTAAAGATCACATGGAACTGATGGCACCGAGCGTGCATTAACGGTGCCAGTGGGGCTAGATACAGCCTTAGTCACCAAGGAGGCCAGTGTGGATTTTACCTTTGTTAAGAGTAAGGAAGGTTTGTAAAGCTAGCTTGGAGGGGTGGGGGGGGTCTGGGACACCAGACTTCACTGTTGAGCCTTCTGGAGGTGTTGTGGGCTTAATTCATATGTATGTATGTGGTTTTATTTCTAAAACTTATTACCGTAAATGTGTGTTGACAAACCATATATTTGAAAATTTATGAGATGTCTATTGTTCAGCTTCACCTCAAGCGAGAGTCCTTTGTTTGGTAAAAAATCACATTTCAAGGATGGTAATACACTCAATGGAATGTCCGGAATTACTATGTCATTGTCATATTTCAATTCAAGCTGTATATATTTGAAAAGTAGATCAATTTGAAAGTTGAAGGTTTCTGGGGTACGTTTAATTTTATTTTGAGGATAATGTTTTGCAGTTATACAAGTGTTTTTGCAGAATTTTTGTGGGCAAGATGACACCAAAGGCTTACAGGGAGTTAATAATCACTTCATTATTGCTTTGATAAGGCCATGGGATTTTTCTGATTGCATGTCAAGACTTAACCTAAGGCACTGATAGATTGTGGTGATGTTTATCACCATTTGACTGACAGATTATGCTAGACTGCTTTTATTGCACCAGGTTCTTATGTCATGTGCTTAATAACTTTTAAGATCAATGTTTGAGGAGATATTTACACTTGTACAGGTAACCTGTGCAGGTGTACCAGCACCTGTCAAGTTTTGCAGTTTTTAAGTTTGTACAGATGTTGCCCATGAACATAAGTTATTAAAAGAATTTTCAAGGTGCTGCAATTTTACTAGGTTAGATGCATGTCAGTAAAGCAGGGTTATTACTTATACTTCAAACACAAAGGTGTTTTGTCAATATAAAGGTACAAAGGTATAAGTCAAATGAATGTAAAAATGGAAGTAATTGCAGCAGTCAGTATGGATGCAATTATTTCTCATTTATTTAAGATTGACATCTCTTCAACAAGCTTTGTTGGTGGGATGTTAAAAATGTTCCATCTGTAATAAATATTTTTTAATT
This sequence comes from Crenuchus spilurus, assembly GCA_036984385.1. NCBI lineage: Eukaryota > Metazoa > Chordata > Actinopteri > Characiformes > Crenuchidae > Crenuchus > Crenuchus spilurus. Next base: position 28,465 of record BRDA01003199.1, read on the forward strand.
GAAGTTTACTCATTTTTTTTCTTTGAACACCAAGACAAAATACATTTAGCCAATTCAATTTGTGCAACAGTGGATAAAGTAAAAAAAAAAAAAAAAAAAACTAAAAAATCTACGTTTTGTTCGGTTTCAGTTTCAGTTTTGGCCAAAATGTTGATTTCAGTGCATCCTTACTTTGTACGTATGATTTTCAAACTCATCAAACAATTTTCCAATGTCAGTAGATGATGTCATTCACAATGTTAGTCTTAACAGCAGTGAAACAATGGTATTCAATCTCTTCAGTAGTGCAAACAAGGAAAAAGTGATTACAAAGTAATATGTATATGTTTTCATTATTTTGTTAATATTATTATTATTATTATTATTATTATTATTATTATTATTAAGTTAATAATAAATATAGGTATTTAAAAAACATTTTTTTCTACATTTGGAAGTGATTTGTAATAGCCCTTTTACTCATGTCTGGACTTTGTTAGGTGATGTTTAGGTCACTACTGTGACGTTGACATATGTACTGTAGGTAATGAGTTTCAGTTTTCATTATCATGCTTGGGCTTGAGCTGACCTGTGAGCAAAATATTCTTTACGTTTAAAGGTGAAACTGCATGTTGATGACTTCTTTTAGCTCACATCTCACAGAAGTTAAATGTTTGCAGATGTTTTGTGTTGTGTGGTAGAGGAAAAGTCCCCTGTTTTCCTATCTCAGTATGTGTTTAAAAAATCTTCTGGCCTGTGTACACAGTGTTTTTGTAAAGGAAGGACTGCAAAACCTAAAATTAAGATCAGAGAAACAAGTTTCGTTTTGAAGACCTGCTTCAGACCTAGTACACAACTGACATTAAAACACATGTCACACACAACACAAATAATCACCTGTTATATCAAAGGAATTTTTATAGGGCAGATATTTTAATATATCTGATAATATTTGGTGGGCAATAATGACCGGACGGTCTCTGGTTAGGTCCTCCTGACTAGAGTTTTAATGTCAGTTGTGTCATTTGTCCGTTGTGTTTTAACGAAAAGAACATTTTGCTCACAGGACAGCTCAAGCCCACCCATGCTAATGAAAACATTTCCATTTCCAACCTTTCTTGAAATGTACAGTTGTTGCCAAAAGCTTTGAGAATGGAACAAATTTTGGTTTTCACCCTTTTGTTAGATGTTTATATGGTATATAATGTAGTACAATTATAAGCATTCCATACATTTTGTAGCTTTTTATTGACAAATATATCCAGTGTAAACAAAGACTTTTCAATATTTACAGTGTTGACCCTTCTGCAGTTCACCTTAGCATGCTGAATAATTTTCTGGGCAAAATCTTGAGTAATGGCAACCCATTCTTGCCTATTCAGTGCTTGGAATTGATCAGAGTTCCTGGTTTTTTGTTTGTCCACCCTCTTTTTAAGGATTGACCTTCTTAAGGATTCTCAAATCCTTAAAAAATCTAAAACTTCTCAAAACATTTTGCCATGCCTGTATTTATTTTTTATGTATTTTATTTTAAAGACATCCATTTTTTAACAAATCACTTGGGCCACAATTATTTGCACCCACATATTCAATACTGTGTACAATCGCACATTACCAGTAAAGAAACAGCTGCCTACTAAAACATTATTATTATTATTATTATTATTATTATTATTATTATTTTTATGTTACACTTACATAGCGCCTTTCTAGATACCCAAGGATGCTTTACATTTGAGACGCACTCCACTTACACACAATCAACCACACACTGGCGAGAAGTGGCAGCCAGTCGTGCACAGTGTACTCTCAACCAAAAGCTACCGTCCACCTGGAGGACTGCATCGAGTACTAGGGGGATCACCCAGGAGAGCGTGCCAACCATATCTGGGCATAGACACATACATACACACATTCATACACAGACATACACATTCATACACACACCAGGATAATTTTAGAGTAGCCAATAGAGTAGCAATCAGTGCAATATGAAGCCTGAACTCTGGTCTGAGCCCAATTTGGCGTGGTTTTTTAATACAGTTTTACTTATCTGGGAAGGAAGATAAGATAATACTTTATTAATCTCACAGCGGGGAAACTTGCAATGTTACAGCAGCACAGGAAAAAGACAGAGGAAACGTCAGATACCTACTGTGTATCTATTGAGACGGTGTGTGACAGGAAGTTGGGGTAGTTGAGCAATGTTTTGAAATCAGATAAGACCAGGCTGTGAAAACATTGTTTGAAGTGGAAACACGTTAGCCCTCTGATTAAAAATAAATAAATAAACTGGGCAGATTCCTATATGCTAAAAAACTTTTATAAAAGATGTATAATTTCTCTTAGGATAAAGCTTGAATGTGTGTTCAGCAGACCCATTTTTCTGCTGATCTGGACATATGACTTAGATTTGTCCTGTTACAAGCTTCACCAATGATATATGTGTGTGTGTGTACACCCCCCTGTACATAACTCTGAATAAGGACTGAAGCACATTCATTGGCAGACTAATGCAGCTGTACCAAAGAGCAGAAATTATACCTGTGGCCATAATGATCTACAAGTCTCATTACTGCTGGAGCACTACTGATCTCCTGCTAGCTGAACTGTACTAAACCACAACATACAAAATGTACAGGGATTTTAGTTTGAAACTGGTAAAATTACCATTTAATTTTTCATTATGCTCTTATAATTATAGTCTGTCCTCCATATGTGAGGTAACTTATGTTCGTTTTTGTTTATAATCTTGTTTTTGTATGATTTATGTGCTTGTATGTTGATATTTTGGTTTCCTTTAGGATTAATAAAGTTAATATAATTTAATTATTGATCTGTACTGATCGTCTACTTACTTACTTAGGTCAACACACTTTTAACTTGTATGAATTGTCTGTTCTCTTGGCTTCCCAATGTTGAAGAATGACTAAGGAAACTAAACTATGTGTATAAAAGTAATTGTTTTTGATTAGGAACTTTTTTATCCAAGATATGATTTTTCAGTGTGAAATTTCACCAACAGTTTAATTTCTTTTACTCATCTTTATCACAGGTACCAGTAATTGTAGACTCATGATTGGTTATGGATCTGGCAGTTTAGTAGACATTGACTTCACTTTGCTCCCAAACTATAACTGGAAAAACTCAAGAGACTTATTCTCCACTTTTACTGTTTATAGATTTGTGTTTGTTTATTCTGTAAACTTCTGATGTGTGTGTGCTTGCATATGTCTAGACCTCCCCAGGCCAAGGAAGAGGCTGACGGAGCTGATGATGAAAACGGTGAAACCAGAAGGGGCACAAGAAGCAGACAAACTTTGGGGTTTTCGTTTTCTTCGCAGTCCTGTGAAAGTTCTCCAACAGCCTAATGACAAAAGAGTTGCAGGGATTCGTTTGGCAGTGAACCAACTTGAGGTTAGAGTTGTTGCAGTTAAGAGTGAAATTGCATTTTCCACTTTGTTTGCAAAACATTATAGAAACATTGTTGAAATCCTTTGTTGATGTCATGAGTTTAACAATATACTGTAAAAAAATCATTTAAAAGTTGAAAATAGATTAAAAAAAATAGAAAAAGCAATTTTTAAACATTTTTTTGGAAAATGTTCTGTTGCTGAAAATAGTCTGCAATTCTAGATGTGTAAAAACTTTGATTTTAAATACACTTGTTATGCATTTTAGTCCTTTTATACTTAAAAAGCACATATCCTGGATTGTAAAGGTAGGAAATTTGAATATCATGAAAAAGTTCATTGTTGTTCATAATTTAATAAAAAAATTTAAACAGTCCTATTTTATATTCATTACACATAAAGTGACATATTTCAAGCTCATTAAAATCAGAACTCCAGAATCTCAAAGTATTAGAATATTTCATTTGCTACTTTTTTTTTTTTTAAATAACCCAATTTTATCCCCCAATATTGTGGAAGCCAATTGACCCACCATCATCACTGGACAACCATCCCACTTGGAGAAAAGCGTTGGATCCCCAGCTCTGATGGATTGTCTTGCAGATGCCTGAGTCAGTGGACATTGCTTAGTAGTGATGAGGAGAGCACAGTCAATTATGCTCTCTAAGGGCTCCAATGGAAAGTAGCATGACTGGGATTCAAACTTGCGATCCTCTGATTATAATGTCGATGCCTTAGTCTTCTGAGCCACACAGAGCCCCATCAGATTTGAATCAGTGACCCACAACATACAGTCTCTGTACGTGCTACCGATCACGCTCTGATCATTTGGAGTTTGAGTAAAACATTATCAACATCAAAATGCAAAAGGCATGGAATGTGCCTCTATGTGTACTGAATATAAAATATAGGACAGTTTAGCTTTAAAAAAAAAAAAAAAAAACACAAATGAACTTTTTCCACAGTATACACATTTTTGGAGATGTGGAATTTTGGAGCATGTGGAAACTCAAACATCACATCCCTATTATCATTACTACCACAATTAACCATCATTTGTTACTTTTATTATTCTTACCATCACTATTATCACTATATCAGTACACCTGAACACAACCAAAGCCTTATAGGAGGGTACAATGACTGTATCAATTACTGAAAGTAGTTGACCAGAGGAGGATGAGGTCACTATGAGTCTGGTTTCTAGCTCTGGGGAATTTTTTTCCCGTTGGCTTGCACACAAAGGGTATTATGTTTTTTTTTTTGTTTTGTTTTGTTTTTTTTTAATCTTTTTGTTATTACTGGAACTCGGTAGTAAAGAACATGAACTGTAAAGCCTTATCTGCTGTTGTGTGTAATAGCATGATAGTGGATGCCAGACAGATTTTTGAAGTTGTGACGGCATTTAACAGTCCCCGATCCACAGTGTCTCGTACCAGGAATACATCACAGAAGGCGTTACTAACACATTTGATGGCACAGTGACTGCCCATGGATGCTTAATGTTTGTGTGTGGCCGCTCAACTTGATCAGTCTAACGGATAAGCAGCTCTTGCAGAAATAACACATGCACATGCATACATTCAGTGCAGGAGGCCTCACACCCATATCTTGCAAATTAGTGTTATGTTCTTTAGCTTCCATGGGATATAGGGGCAGAATACCAACCAGAGTGCCTCTGTTAACACCACAGCACCTCATCTAGTTTGTTGGCTTACTATCTGGACCTTAGAGCACTTTCAACATGTGGCAAATTGATCGCAACATGATCTGATGAGTCATGGTACCAGTTCTTTTGAGCTGGTGATAGGGCACAAACCCCATAAAGACATGAACCCAATTTGTCAACAAGGCACTCTACGGGCCTTGAGAGTTTTTTGATTCTCTCAGTTCTCTCAACTCTGTTACCACAGAGCTGCGAGTGGCTAACTAGATGGAATGGGTCAACACCCCTGCAGATGTTTTCTGTTTATTTTGTCATAAACACAGACCAATTACAGAGAACAATGCTTCTAACGATGGTAAGATGTTGCCAAGAATGTGTTAAAAATAATGTAAAACAGTTGACCTTCCTTCCTTTCCTACAGTAACAGACCTCTTTTCTTCTGGAAAAAACTACTTTTTTACATGTTTGCAAGGATGTTGTTTCAGTTTACTGTAAGAGGATTAGTTAGTGAGGTTGGACAGTAAACCCTGATTCACAGTTGACGTGGGGTGTGTGTTGGGTGTATTTTGCTGCATTTTGTTTTTTTAAAATGTGGTTTGTATCCATTTTCCCTCATTTTTGTGTTGTAGATGATAAAGGCTAGGGGTAGACAGTATATAGGAATGTGTATAATTTACTTTGTATTTTATTTTTTGACAATTGTACTTTTTATCTTGGTTCTTTGGTAGGAATGTGTATAGTGCATGTTGCCCCTGGTGGATGAGAGGTCAAAGTGCTTAAAAGTGTACGAATAAGACTCCCAACAAGTCGATGAAGTTCATCAATGACTTGATGAAACCTACTGATGAAATGTTGTCAACTCTTTGTGAACTTGCCAGTTTTTCTTTTTGTATTAAAATAATTTTGCAAAGACTATACTTGTAGAGTGTACATTTATTTTTTTACTGTATTTTGGGATTTCACATGACGTCAGAACACCAAGAATGACTTAAACTAAGACTTTGAAAGTGTATAACCTTGTCTCTCTTTTTGTCAGTAGTTTAAACCTTTCCTCATGTGTCTCTGATCAGGATTCAGGAGAGGATGCTAAGGCTGTGCCAACAGGCCAGACAGAGGATCTAGAGTGTGGTATGGTCATTAGCAGCATTGGTTATAAGAGTCTACCTATTGATCCCAGCATGCCCTTTGACCAACACAGTGCCACAGTGCCCAATAACATGGGAAGAGTGCAGGATACAGCAGGTAGGACAAAAGTAAATTTGTGTGTATAGTGCTATGAAAAGTCAGAAACCATTTTCATGTGAGGCTCTCAGAATTATTATATAATCACGTAATCATGATTGTTTGTTATTCACAATTCTTCACAATTTTCCTCAATGACATGCTTATTTTGCTGCAAACAACTTGAATTTTTATTAGTTATGTTAAAGCAAATATATCTAAATCAAACATGATGAAGGCAAACCTTCTAACTTTTGTTGTTATTAAAGCTTTAAAGGACAGCAGTGAGTAATTTTTGATTGTTTGAGCTTGAGCTGAGTTTGTAGTCTGTTTCGAGCTACTAAGTAATGATGGACAGGAAGCAGGACAGCCGGTCAGTTAAACTTTAGACTTGTCCTTTAGAAGATGCCTGCACTAAATAAAAATTAGGCAATTAAATAATTAATCACAATTATATTTTTTGGAAATTGATAATCAACTGAAATATCATAATTGTGACAGACCTACTTTCATGTATTTTTATATCCAGTCAAATTAGCCAAGCACATGTTTCAGAGAAGCAGCTACGGTGAGGAAAATAAGTATTTGAACACTCTGCGAATTTGCAAGTTCTCCCACTTAGAAATCATGGAAGGGTCTGAAATGTTCATCTTAGGTGCATGTCCACTGTGAGAGACATAATCTAAAAGAAAAAATCCAGAAATCACAATGTATGATTTTTTAATAATTTATTTGTGTGTCATTCAAATACTTATTTGCCTCACTGTATATATTTAACTACATTATGCATGAACATCCAACCCTAAGTATATGAAATATCTACTCTCCTCTGACACTTTTAACATTCTTCCAGTCAAAATGTGTTCACAAAGTTATCACTGATATGGTGACATAAACAAATGAAACACTCTCTTTTTTTATACAATCGTATAAGTATAGTATCACATCAAAAAGGTTAAAAAATGAAAATGTTCATTTGTGTTCATTATTTCATTCTAAAGGCTTGTTTTGTTTTACTGTTGATCAATATGGCTTATAACTCATGAGAATCCAGAATTTGAGTAAATTGCTGTTGAAACAGAATCAACATTAAAACAGAAAAAGGCTTAAAATAATCATTTGATATGTAATTAATATAAAATGACAATTTACCAATTAAATTCTAAACACATTCATTATATTTAATTTCGGGAGCTGCAGCTGTAAACAAAAGTGTTTAATAGTGTGCACATGACTTTTTTGTAGATTGTTTTGAAAATTCTCTGTTTTTTGATTACTGTGTGTGTTCTGTTGCAGGGATGTACTGCAGTGGCTGGGTAAAGCGTGGTCCAACTGGTGTCATAGCCACTACTATGAATGACAGTTTTGATACAGCAAGAATGCTGCTGACGGACATGGATAAAGGAATGCTGGATCTCTCAGTCAGCAAACCTGGTGCTCCGCAAATTACAGCTTTACTCAAAGAGCGAGGTATTACTCACATTTTATAGTCCAATAATAACCAACAATAAACACCTTGTGACTGGTATCAATAATTATAAGTATGATCATTCTAATTATAATTACGTCAAATACTATATATTATAATTTAACATATGTGACCCCGCCAGAGAAAACCAGGTCAAAGTCATTCTTTTTTTTTTTTCAAAACAACTTTTTTGTGAATTTAAGTTTTGTTTTTGATCAAAATATGTACTACGATAGATATCTGAGACTGTTATGTTTCATTTACAGCAATAATACCGAGTGGCTAAGTTTTGTCGCTAATGTGAGTGACACGATATTGAGACGATATCTCAATAAGTTACCAAGTGACTTTGGCCTGGTTTTCCCTGGCGGGGTCCCATATATTCTCTGAGCTTGCCTTACTATAAATCTGATTTATTTGTCAAACTATGTGGAATAATTGATCTATAAGACCGCAATCAAAATCCAGTTTGACTATAAACAAATGTATGAAAATAGTTAGTTAGATATAAAAATAAAGCACCCAGGATGACACCCATGTATTGTCACAACTGCCTCTGAGAAAATAAATGCTATAAATTTATAAACCAAGGTCACTTATACACTCTTGCAAGAGATGGTTGTTCAAGGGTTCTTTAGTAAAGAAAATGGTTCTACATGGAACCATGATCACTCAAAGAATGCAAAGCGTTCTTTAGATCGATGAGGAATGTGCTGTACATGGTTCTATGTAGAAACCTTTTAGCAAGAAAAATGGTTCCTCTATTATAACAAGCTTCACATCATAATGATGGGGCGATATAGAACCCTTTTCAGAAAGGTTCTGTATTGAACCATTTACAGCACATCTGAAGAACCATTTAACCATGAAAAGAACCCTTTGGGTTCTTTGAGTGTTCATGGTTCTATATAGAACAATTTTCTTTACTGAAGAACCCTTAAAGAGCCACCTCTTTTAAGAGTCTAAGGTAGTGAATCTTGAACCTTTTTTTTTTGGTGTATATATCTCTGAATGTATTATAATTGGTGACCATTAGTAAGTGCACATAGCAGTGCATTAATAGGACACCAGTTATTGGTTGTAATAATCAAATGTAATTTCAGTAAAACAGGACTACTGATCATTTTAATTTCTAGTGTTTTTGTGAATGTCAGCAACTGTTCTTGCACCTTAGACGTGCACATGTGATTATTCATATATACATTTAAACATGGAGGAAAAATAGAGCACACAAACAGACATTGGGTATCATTGTCATATAAAGCTTCCATTATTAGTACTGTATTTCCATTTTTTCCCTCCAAGTTTTGGTCGAGCACTGCCTCTACCCATTACATTGTATGAACACTTCTTGATAAATGGGCCAAAAAAAATTTTCTAAATGTCATTGGAAGCAAATCTTTTTACATTAACTTGCATTTAAACTTGATATATTTGTCTTCTTCTGTAAAGTTACTAAATATCCATGTTTCTTGACAAAGCTGATATCCTGTTTCCAGTTTTTCTTTAAAACGAATCATTGCAGAGCACTTGTTTTGTTCCCAGGAGTGAGATCAGTGTCCTTTTCAGAGTGGCAAAAAATCAACGGTGAAGAAGTTCGGAGGGGAAAAGCTGTGGGAAAGCCCAGGGAGAAACTGCTTGATGTAAGAGAGATGCTAGCAGTAGCCTGGTCCTGATTGTACATGGACAAAACTTCACTTACCCCAGCACAACCTCATTGTTCTCTGTGATTGATTTGTTATGTGAAAATGACCAACATTTTTTTTCTAATTTAAAAAAGAATAATTTTTTAATAAATGTGCTGTCATCAGTTGCATATGTTCCTCAAATCCAGACAGAATCATGTATTTCTCAATTGTGTTACTGTATGGCTGTGGTCTTACGCAGGATGGAAACTATGTACAGTAGTAATTGAAATGTGGGTAGCAGCATTCTTAGCAAGTAGCAAGTATAATCTGTCCTGACTCGACTCTGGTTAAAGTTTATTTTTTTGTATGATTATAGTCTCTCATAATGTTTTAAGTGGTAGCTTGCCAGGACTGGTCAGTTGGCAAAATGATGAACTTGAATGGAAATGGAAAAATAAGAGTCTGTGTCCTCAAGGTCGTAATAGCTCATACTATCTGTCCTAGCTTCAGCTTGGGACTTTACACTTGGCTTTGACAAAAAAGAACACATGGGAGTTTCCACATCCTGGAATTGGAACACATGGAGCAGCTCACCCAGACTTTCCCCGGATTTTCCAGTGACCTGTTTTTTCTGATGTGATGCAACAGCCTATTTTATATATATATATATATATATATATATATATATAGGCTTAATGAACAAGCAAGCCATTAGTCAGCCACAGAACTGGCCAGCATGGGCATTTTAGCCCCTTTTAGGGAGTGTAAGCACCCCTAAAAATGTCGAGGGGAAAAAGTCTTTTTTTTTTTTATTCAAGTTTATATCTCAATCTGATTTTTAGTGTAAAAAAATCCATTGTACATATGGTTTGAACAAAATATTTCAACAAACCCTCCAACTAAACTCATTATCCAATTCATACTGTGTTTGTGTGTGGTCAGCCATGGATATTCAATTGTTTTTCAAGAAAGAAACATTCAGGTGAGGGAGAAAGTGGAGTGAACATGTGGATTCATTTCCCACAGTAGGGTGACCAGATGCCCTAACAATAAAATACAAAACTGTGAGTAGTCCTAAATGCTGAACTTATTTTTCCCTAAACAGTAAGCAATGTAGACATAGAATAACTCATATGATTAGGCTAAAAGCAGAGCTGTTTATAGATTCTAATGATGTGACCTGTTTAGGCAATGATTTCTGTTTTTAGTTTATATTAAAACAAAAGAGAATGTAGCTGCTACTTTGGAGGAAAAATGATCTAAAATGTGTTTGTGTGTCCAGCAGTTTTATTACCATCATATCCACTGATAAGATGTTTTAAATGGAAGTAACACACTCCCACCTGTTATAGTTTAAATTCTAGTAATTCATATTAATCTATTTATTTGCCTGTTATTAGATTAACATATTCGTTATTATATTTGCCAGTCTGTTGGCAGCACAAAGTAGGAAAGAGGAGGATGGACAGTAAGACAGAAGTGAGGAAGTAGAGCGTTCATGTATGAGAAAGCAAGATAAGGATCCCAAACAGGCTGCAAGGGCAATGTAGGAGCTTTTCAGAGTAAAGTTTAAGATCATTGTGTTAAATGAGCCAGAGTGCCCAAAAGGAAAAGAAGTTAAATTGCTGATCCAATCATGCAAGCAAATCTGGAAAACCACTAAATGGCAGGCAGATCGGTTTAACTTCGCTTTCTTCCACTGACCATCCCAGATGCCTCAAAGTCCAAAGAGTTGTGCTTTGTGGTTTTTAACCAAGGAGGCAGGGTGGGTTTATTGTCTAAAGGTTGTGTTTACCGAAAGCCGCACAAACTAGAACTGCCACAAGATTTACATATTTTTATTTTAAATATGTCATTATGATTACTATTATGATTTATGGTGCTCCCCTGGGCACTCGGTGCCCTACACACAGTGCTTGGTCCACATGGGCAGAGCGCCAGCACTGTCAATTAATTATGAACATTTTGAACCTTTTAATTATTTTCCAATTTTTGGAGATGTACTAGTATGTTAATAATTTCTTATTTATATTAAAGCTTTTTAACTCTTGGCAACATTTTCTTGGGCCTGTTATTGGAAAATCCCCAAACCAAACTAGCTTCAATAGGTGGCTTTAGGTGTTCATACAAGCCTGTCAAATCATTTTATTTGCTCATACAAGATGTTTTTCCCACACAGAGGATCACATGCCTCGCAACAATTTTATCATAAAAAAAAAGGTACAAAGTGCTTTGTTGCGTCATACAAGTCTAAAATTACTTCTGGATGATGATCTTCAGTATATCACAGATGAGTCACTTCTCTCCAGTGCCCTCTGCCTGATTAAAGAAATCATTTACTCAGAAAGCCAATCACAGGTTTTCAGTTTTCTCAGATATATTCAATATTTGGAACCCAAATTTAGCTTCTTTCTTTAAACTGTAGTTATAAAGCTTTCAACAACTCAATAGGCACTGAAATAGTCCAGTTGTTTTTGTATAAATACATCTCCAAACTTCATCCAGGTCTTAACGAATCTCTCACAGCCTACTCAATATGCCTTACAACAGTGTGACTGTGAGCTACAACAAGTAATAGTTATTTCAAATAGTTATGTTCAGCTTCAGAGTGCTCTCCTCAAACTTGATCAATGTATTCAAACACTTAAAATACTGCTCATCAGTCAGGAACATAATGCCAACATATCTACATATTTGATGTAATTTGAGTAATTCTTTACTCCCTTTGTGCTATTTCACTGGGAGAAATTGAAAATAACATTGGTGATAGGAGACACTTTTGGGGAAAACCAGTTTTTAACTAATTTTACTTTATTTAAAACCTTCTACCATCACATCCTGTACTCAGTTATAAGAAAAAAAGTCATGTGCAACCCTAGTAAAATATATGTGACTTGCTAGTGTTTTACTCAGCATTTCAACCATGAAACCTGCAGTGATACAGAAGATGGCAGCCAGGATACAACGGGCAGGAAAGCACTAAGACTGAACTGTGAAAGCCATGTCGCCATGCCATACTGTCTGGTACTAAATCTCACTAGTTAAGACTAGTCTCATATGAATTCAAGGCATTCCCAGGCTAGCTGAGAGATTCAAAGATTCAAGGAGACTTTGTCATTCGCATCACATGTAATACATGAGGTGGAATGAAATTACATTCCCAAGGTCCCAGTTTTACCCAGTGCAGTAGCTTGATAGAAATATAAAAAGCTTTTTTGAGTATATGCAGATATACAGACATGATATAGACTATACACTATGCAGAGCAGTATATTATATCAGCAGTAACTTAGACTGTACAATGTCCAGAGTATTGAGCACGGCATGGGGAGATTAGCAGCAATTTATATAAATGAGTGGATAAAGAAAAAATATTAGCAGCATACAGTTAAAGTAACCAAGTGTAATAAAGTGTCAGTGTGGTGTGTGTGTTCCTAAGTGGAGTTCAAGAGTCTAACAGCCTCACAAATAAAGCTGTTCCTCATTCTGGAGGTTCTACACTTTATGGACCGCAGCTTCTTGCCAGAGGGGAGCGGGACAAAAAGTGAGTGTGCTGGGTGGGTGTTGTCCTTCATGATGCAGGTGGCCCTTTTTCTGCATCTAGAGGTGTAGATGTCCGTTTTGGTGGGGAGGCTGACTCCAACAATCTTCTGTGCAGCTTTCACCACCCTCTGCAGAGATTTCCTGTCTGCAGCAGAGCAGCTGCCATGCCACACAGTGATGCTCGAGCACAAGACACTCTCCACCATACATCTGTTGAAGGATCTGAGAACTGAGGTTCCGAGACCAGCTCGCCTCAGCCGTCTGAGGAAGTAGAGCTGCTGATGTGCCTTCTTGACCAGACTGGAAGTGTTGTTGCTCCAGGTGAGGTTGTCACTCAGGTACCCCCAAGTACCTGTAGCTGGAGACCACTTCCACTTCAGATCCTCCGATGTGCAGGGGGGGGGGTAAGGCATGCTGGCTTCTTCTGAAGTCCACAATCATCTCCTTCATCTTTTTTACATTGATGCAGAGGTTGTTTTCTCTGCACCAGCCCTCCAAGTGTTTCACTTCCTGCCTGTAGCCAGACTCATCATTGTTTGTGATGCATCCAACCACAGCTGAGTCGTCTGCAAATTTCACAATATGACAGCCTGGTTGGGTAGGTGAGCAGTCATATGTGAGCAGAGTGAACAGGATGGGATTTAACACACAGCCCCGAGGGGAGCCAGTGCTGAGGGTTAAGGTGGAGGAGGTGATGTTGTGGATCTTAGACTGTGGTCTGTTGGTCAGGAAGTCCAGGACACAGTAGATATAACCTCTCCAGCATGTCCTAGGTTTTCCCCGGGGTCTCCACCCAACTGGACATGCCCGCAATACATCACCCAGGAGGTTTCCACCAGGCATCCGTACCAGGTGCCCGAACCACCTCAACTGGCTCCTCTCGACATGAAGTAGCAGGAGCTCTAATCCAAGCCCTCCCCGGATGTCCGAACTCTTCACCCTATCTCTAAGGGAGAGCATAGACACTTTACGAAGAAAGCTCATTTCAGCTGCTTGTATCCGTGATCTCATTCTTTCGGTCACTACCCAAAGCTCATGACCAGGTGAGGGTTGGAACGTAAACTGACTGGTAAACAGAGAGCTTTGCCTTCTGGCTCAGCTCTCTCTTCACAAAGACAGACCAGTACAGAGCCCATATCACTAATCCACCTGTCGATCTCCCGCTCCCACTTACCCTCACTCGTGAACAAGACCCAGAGATACTCCTCCACTTTGAGGCAAGGACATCCTCCCAACCTGGAGAGAGCACTCTACTTTTTCCTGCCTTTTTCATGGTCTCAGATTTGGAGGTACTGATTCTCACCCCAGCCACTTCAAAACTGAGCTGCAAACTGGTCCAGTGAGAGCTGGAGGTCCTGGTTTGATGAAGCCAGCAGGACCACATCATCTGCAAAAAGCAGTTATGAAATCCTGAGGTTGGATTACCTGTTATTGTAACCACTTGGCTACGCTGAGAAATTCCATAAAAATTATGAACAGAATTGGTGACAAATGGCAGCCTGGTGGAGTCCAACCTCATCTGGAAACTAGTTTGACCATGCTCCTGCTTCATTTTTAAAGGGACTACATAGCACTTAGCAAAGAGCCCAGTACCACATACTTGTGGAGCACCCCCCACAGGATATCTTGAGGGACACAGTTGAATGCCTTCTCCAAATCCTCAAAACACATGTAGATTGGTTAACCAAACTCCCATGCACTCTCTAGGATCCAGTGGAGGATGCTGGTCTTTCAAGGAGGGGAAGCTCAATTTCAGCCTACATCATAAAATGTGTTGGTTTATTTATACGTAAATTCTACCCTCCATTCCTTTTCAAGAAAATGATCTGTGACCCTGTCGTACCAACAAGGCGTCTTTTCCAGGGACTTGACTAGTGTCCTCTCAGTGGCCAGCAGACTGAGCATCTCTTCCCCAGAAACATAAAAAAAATCCAACAAAGCGCACCTGAATTTTACCTGTCCTATCCACATAGTGAACAATGACAGAGAGCATGGCAAGCTAAGTTGTTTCATCCACTTGCCATGCAAAAAAGGGAACAGCTTGGATTTCATACTTGATCTCATCAGAAACAGTGGCTGAAAAAGCAGAGATCCAAGTCAATTTGGATTGCATGGGACATACCAGAAAACACAGCTGATGACTGGTATTGTGTGGCCAGGACAGAGTCATCTTTAGCTAACGTTTCATTAAACTCCCTGTAATTCCCCTTGTTGGATACTTCAACACTCTCATCATGCCCACTAAATGACAGCTCCTGACGGCCAAGCAAGGAAATCACATCAATAAGGCGGTTTAGGAAAGCTCTGTTATGTTAAACTGCTTCATTTGCCACTTGACTGTGAGCACCTTCATTGATTGCATGCTCAACCCTGACTCTGCCCAGGCAACTTAACCTTGCACAGGCACTCACATGTTCATTGGTTTTTTCATGCCTTTTGTATGCCCTGTCCAATTAGAACACATCCCCAAAACCCACTTTTGACCAGACAACACATCCCTGAGATGGTTTCATCAAGAGTCATGGCCAACAGTACATTTTA
>BRDA01003200.1:3064-14980 GCA_036984385.1 Crenuchus spilurus
TTAAAATGATACATTCTCTCAGTTTAAACTTTTGAACTGTGATTTGTGTTCTATTCTGAATAAAATATTAGATGTTGGCACCTCCACATCATTGCCTTCAATTTTTAGTCACAATTAGTTTAGTGTCCCAACGTTTTTGGAATCCGGTTTGTATCTTATCATGGGGCTTCCGTGGCCTGGAGGTTAGGTATCTAGTCTTGTGAATGAACAGTCGTTAGTTTGATCCCGAGACAGGTCATGAGCAAGGCATCTAACCCCCAACTGCTCCCTGAGTGCCGTGGATAGGGTTGCTCACCACTTCGGGCACATGTTCTCACAGCCAAGTGTGTTCACTAGTGTGTGTGTTTAAGTGCACTATGTTAAATGCAGATTAAATTCCTTTGTGTGCAGTCACATTGGCAAAATAATAATAATAAAATTAAGTACATTAAAATATTGACTTTCCCATCATCAGAACATAAATTGGGTTGTGCCTAAAGTGTGGAAACACTTTGCACTGTGTAGAGGCTTACTACTTCCAGATAAGATGTCTGTTATTTTTAACCACACCCATGCTCCACGAAAGAGCTTTCCAAGACATTGTAGAGATGCATGTAGATTTTTTTTGTCACAGCTAATGCTTAAGTGGATGCTGAGAGTGGATAGTGTTACTTTCTGTTTACATACTTACTAAATGAAGAAGAAATGTCTAGCTTATCAATTTGTCTTGGGAGGGGCTTTGTTCCAAATAAAAATAGAGTATTACAGCACTTCTCATTGTACCTTTTGGTGGTAGATGTTTTTGTTTTTTGTCTCTTCCAGTTTAATCAAACCTCAGAAAATTAATATTTTATGTCTTAAGGAGCTATAAAATGTTATCATTTTGCCATTTCACTTACCATTACTTTTAACAACAGTCTACGGTATTCAGTGATGTGTTTTTGTGCTGACTTAAACTCTGGCTCATTTTCACAAATGCTGTGATCTTGCCATTGTACACATGTACAAGTACAAGGCAATGAAATGTAGTTTAGCATCTAACCAGAAGTGCAATAAGCAGTCAGTGCAGGACATACATAGATACAATATATACAGAATATAGTCAGAGGTATGGACAAATATACATGTGAGTATTTTATAGAGGTTTTGTAAACTATTGTAAATATACATGTAAATATATTCTAGAGGCAATGTATACATAATATACATTTTAAATATAAATACTATAAACATGATATACAGCTGGAATAAATTACTGGTTAATTTGCAGTGGAAGGGTTAGATATGTGTGTATTAATTGTATGTGCAGAATATGTCAGGCCTATCATAGTTATTTGATAATATTCTCACTTATCTAACATGCAAATTAAATAGAAATAGTTGTTTTTATTAGCTTGACTGAAGTAAATAAATATAAACAAGATAAAACAGAAAATACACTGAGACACATCAAAAAAAGATTTTGCTTTTTGTAGTGAATCCACCAATATAGCTGCATTAGGGCTGCAATTTGTTAAAATTATTGATCACAATTATTTATGACAGTTGTCAGAAAAAAACACTCCTATGTATGATATGACTGTACAGACTGATCTGTTTAGGACTGTGCTGGAAATTGCATGACCCTAATATAGACTGGCTCTTATGTGTCACTTACTGTGCTTACTCACAGTGGAAGTTTGGATGGGTCAATTAGGAAATTTGATATAGTGCTTAAGCCTTTCTTTAACAGTTACGCATTTCTATGTCTTCATGTTAAAATTCATTATCTTTGTTGTCAATTTTGATTCATTAAGATCCTTTCCTTACAGGTTGACTCTCTGGATCTGCATATAATCTTCTGGGTCCACTGCCCCACTTTATTCCAGTGAAAGATATCTTTTCCTATTATAGGTTTTAATTCTTTACGTTCAAGATTAAAAACCTCTTACTCTCAACTCTACTACACCCCCCTTCCCATAATTCTCTTCTCTAACCTGACCCCACAACTAGAGGTACCATGGCAGCCGCCAAGCCAAAAGGGCAGAACTCATTAGCCCTTCATAAGGTGATCATGGTTGGAAGTGGAGGTGTGGGCAAGTCAGCACTCACCTTGCAGTTCATGTATGATGAGGTAAGAAAACTAACTAAACACAACATAATGGGGTTAATATAGATTGCACATGGGAAAAAATAGCATTGTCTCTGATAGTTTTACATGTCAAATTCAGTGTTATCAGTAAATGTGCAAACTTGACTATTGCAACTCACTCCTGGATGGTCTTCCTATCCAAGCCATCAGGCTTCTGCAGCTGATCCAGAATGCAGCTGCTCGGCTTGTGCGCTCACTTAACTGGCTTCCTGAAGCTGCTCGCATCAGATTTTAAAGCCTGGTGCTCGAGTACAAAGCAAAAAATGGACCAGCCCCTCCCTACCTAATGGTAATGGTCAAGTCTTGAGCCGCACCTCGAGCACTTTGAACTTCTAGTGCGGTCAGTTTGGCCCACCATTCTTGAAAACATGGGGAAGATTAGCATCAAGACTCTTTCTGTTCTAGCACCCAGGTGGTGGAACAAACTCCCACTGACTGTTCTAACAGCAGAGTCCCTCACAGTCTTCAAACAGAGGCTGAAGACCATCTCTTTGTAGAGCACTTAAGTGAGCACTAGTTTAAAACACTTATTGTAATACATTGTTATGCTCTTATATTGTGTATAATTGTGTATCTTTCCTTCTTTCCAGGTATTAGTGATGGTTTAGTTCTGACAGTGTCTGAACTGAAGAGTAGTTTGGACTCTAACCTGTCTGTACTAGCTGAGATAATTCTCTTAATGTAAACAAAGCACTGTTGTAGATCACTCTGGAAAGAACGTCTGCCAAATTCTGTAAATGAAAATGTTAATTATTTTTGGGACTGTTAGGGTAGCCATACATTTGGAATCATCATTCTAAGGCTCTGAAAAGTTTCTGAATCTTTGGAACCAAACTTTGCTAATGTTGTTAACTCTGAAAATGGTCTAACAGAGCTTCTTCTCTGTTGTTATTTGTAGTTGCAGTAGAAGTATAAATTGTTTCAAAATATCAGCAACATTAGGAGCTTCTCAGATACCTTCAGTGCAGTACTAATGTTACAACCTGCTTAATGGCTACAACTTGTTGCTCTCAGTTTGTGGAGGACTATGAGCCAACAAAGGCAGATAGCTACAGGAAGAAGGTGGTGCTGGATGGTGAGGAGGTCCAGATTGACATTCTGGATACAGCAGGTCAAGAAGACTATGCAGCCATTAGAGACAACTACTTTCGGAGTGGAGAGGGGTTCCTCTGCGTCTTCTCCATCACTGAGCTGGAGTCATTTGCTGCAACTGCTGACTTTAGGTACAGTAGCGTTTCCTTCAGAAGCGTTTAAAATTCTTAGCAGCTTGTATTTCTAAAAAATGAACAGAAAACATTAAGCAGTATTGAAAAACTATTACTAGTGCATCTCTAAAACAATGGAACATGTTAGAAAAAAGTTTATTTGTATTCAGAATTTAATGTGAAAAGTTAAAGTGTTAAATTTTATATTAGTTACACGTAAAGTGACATATTTCTAATATTTTTTTGTTTTGGTACCATTTGAAAAGAAATGTACTCAAACTTGAAATGAAATATTAGATTAATTTGAAATTCGGGATTTCTGATTTTCATGAGCTATAATCCAACAGTAATAAAAAGACTATAAAATAGATTTGTAATGAATCTAAAATAATCCAGTTTATCTTTTTTAAATTAAATTATAAACAAAATATTGAACTTTTTCACAGTTTTCTAATTTTTGGATGTGGCACTGTATGCATTATTTGTCTATCATTCACATGATTGGATTTGTGGATTGTTTACATAAGCTATTAACATAGATATAAATAGAGGCATCAAGTGAAGTGCGGTGCTCAATTACCAGATCTAGTTGTTGTGTTTGACTAGAGACATCAGCAGACTAATCCCCGGTGGATAGTGGAGAATCTGTGTAATTATTGTCTGTTTTCCCACATAGAGAGCAGATCCTTCGTGTGAAGGAGGATGAGAATGTACCCTTCCTTTTGGTGGGAAACAAATCAGATTTGGAGGACAGAAGACAGGTGAGCGCAGATGAGGCAAAGGCCCGTGCTGAGCAATGGGGTGTGTGCTACGTGGAAACGTCTGCTAAGACCCGCGCAAATGTAGACAAGGTGAGTATGGTTGAATAATGCTTAGGCTGAGAGAATAAGTTATATTTACTCAAATTGTGTGATATACTGTACACCTAAATGCAAAGATTGGTAACCTATATGCACCTTTTAGAAGATCTGTGAGACAAAAAGGATGTCTGTGTTAAAGCTTTAGGAATGTATTTAGCTTATTGTTATGCAGATAATGGTGTCATTAAAAAAGGTCACCACCTGGATTTAAATAAGCAAATAGGTAAGAGCCTCTCATTGGGTAATTACTGCATGGGTCATTATGTTTCAACGTTATTTAACCCCAACCGATGGACTGAGTACATTCTCATTTCTTACACAACCATGTTGACAGACACATCCTGTGGTCATGAAAAAGATGTTAATCTGTTTCAGAAAGTCACATTATTAGCATCAAGCTAAGAAAAAGATCTAAAGACATGCTGAAGCTAGTAAAATCATGTTAAGAACAGGGTAAGAAGAGAGGCAGCTGAAGTAATGCAGCCATCATGCTTAGTGCCTACCATACAAGTCTGTGGGGGCAGTGCTATGATCTGGGGTTACTGCAGTAAGTCAGGACTCGGTGCAGCAACATTATGAGCCCAAATAATGAGGTCAGCTGACTCCCTGAATATACTGAACCACCAGGTTATTCCATCAGTGGACGTTTTCTTTCCTGGTGGTTCAGGGCGCATGAGACACATGGATTGGCCACCACAGAGTCCAGACCTGAACCTTATTGAAAATCTTTGGGATGTGCTGGAGAAGACTTTGCGCAGTAGTCCAAATCGCCCATCATCAGTACAAGACCTTGGCAGAAAATAAGTGCCTCTCTGCACAGAAATACATGTTGTGACATTGCAGAAGCTTGTGGAAATGATGCCACAGTGAATGTGTGCTGATATCAAAGCTAAAGGTGGTCCAACGAAATATTAGAGTGTGACCTTTTTTTGGCCAGGCAGTCTAAGACAAAGTTAAATTACTATAACTGTCAGTGTTCACCCA
This sequence comes from Crenuchus spilurus, assembly GCA_036984385.1. Taxonomy (NCBI): domain Eukaryota; kingdom Metazoa; phylum Chordata; class Actinopteri; order Characiformes; family Crenuchidae; genus Crenuchus; species Crenuchus spilurus. The sequence continues at coordinate 8,224 of BRDA01003200.1, forward strand.
CATCCACACATTGTAAACATATACAGTGATTTTATTAAAGTTGTACTGAAAGAATGGGATGACAATATTTAGAAGGATGGCTTTGGGGATTTTCATATTAAAATTGAAACATTTTGATGTTATGCACATAACGCATTATCAGATCTTTTTTATTGTTTACATATTTCTTTGTTTTTACAGGTGTTCTTTGACCTCATGAGGGAAATTCGTGCCAGGAAAATGGAGGACAGCAAGGAGAAGAATGGGAAAAAGAAGAGGAAAAGTTTGGCTAAGAGAATTCGAGAAAGATGTTGCATTTTATAGTAAATGGCACATTAGCAATCATTACCATGCTCTTCCCCTATGTTTAATATGTATGTATCTCTATGTTCCATATTTTACCCCATTGCCAACTAATCCTGGTCTGTGGGGTTTGCAGCATTGTCATGGTGTTTGTGCATCAGAGCTGAAGCTGGTTTGATAAAGAGGGGACTGATTCACCTCAGTATTATCTAGGTGAAGCTCCCGGGGATTCTTTCCCACTTTCTGAAATGTGTTCTTTGTCAAATTGCATACCGGGTGTCCACAGTCTAACTTGTGGAATGTCTGATGGCATTTGCCATGTTTTGGCAACAAGTCAAGTTTGGAACCATTTTCTGTATCCAGCCAATGATTTTCACAGTCACAGCGCAAACTCCAGGATCTTGTTGCTTTTTTCAATCACAAACTGGAAAAAAGTGGACCACTCTTAACGATGACCCTTATTATATTCAGGTCTTCTTGGTCCTTCACCCAACCGGGTTATTTGCTCTCTTCTTGTTTGAAGAAATAAGGACAGAGAGCCCAACAAACTGGCCTTGAACTGCCTTAGTCAGAATGAAAGGTGGAGTTGACTCTGTAATGGACTTTATATGGATAACACACAAGGTCAGAATAAAGATCAGTTGGGGGACTGTTGGGTGTCCTTGTTTTTAAACTTCAGCTGTGTTAACATGTTAAGATGGTGTGAGCTTATCAGTTGTCAGTTGTGATTCAGTAATGACTAATTGTTGCCATGCAAATGAAAAGCACAGTGGGATCTTTGACTTTTAGGGTAATCACAGATCAACCCTAACATTTAATAACCTGAACACTAAAGTTGTTAATTGTTGCTTGTGTGTTTAACAGTTTTGCCCCAGTCATTTACTTCATTATTCATCTTTTCTGTCAGGCTTAAGAAGGAAATGAACTGGAAAAAGAAAGTTAGTTTTGAGCAATTTGTCCATTTGATTTCCTGATGCCTTGATGTCCTTTGTGAATGTGAAGTGGACTAACCTCACAGTCCAAACTCCACGTTAACACACTGACGATTTATCAAATTCAAATGACAGTTTGCAGGGAAGGCCAGTCGCCCCATGCAGCATTGTTTTAAACCACTAGCACTGCCTCTACAAGGTCAAAATATAGTTTAAAAATGTGACTTTTGCAAGTTGTTCTCTACTTTAATATCAGAGAAACAATTTACAAAGAAGCCACATTAACTCATATTGCTCTGTTTGGTTATCACTGTTTTCCTTTTTGTGTGTGGTGTGTAAATGTGGGAGTTGTGACTTCTTATCTGCTGTTTTTGGTGTGTCTTTTCTAGACAAATACACATCAAAACTCAAGTCTTGTGATGACAGCTTTTAATGACATGACCAGGTTTTTATTTTGTTTACTTTTATCACTGACAGAATTACATTGATCATATTTTAATCATTTAAAAGTTATAATATTAGTTTCAGTGTACCATTGCATTTGTTAATATATATATACTAAAGACCTTTTCCTTAGTTTGTAGTCATACCTCTTTTGTATTGCTTCTTAGCACAATAAAAACACGCCAGTCGCCTAGTTTACCAAACCCACAAGAATTAAACGTGGTGGAGACAAAGGCTTGCTGTGTTAGCTGTCGTTTCTAAAACACTACTGTCAACAGAGATTCTTAAACTCATACGCTAATCCAGTACTCACTATATCAAAATGCAACACTAACAAAAGTACATTTGCTTTCTGCAATGGTAGACTTCGTTTACTGTGACTAAGGGTCCTGAGTGGCTCAGCAGGCTAAGACGCTGACACTATGGCCAGAGAATTGAGTTTGAATCCCGGTCATGCTGTTCGCCATCGACAGCCGGGGCCCTAGAGAGCAAAATTTGGCTCTGCCCTCTCTGGGTGGGTAGATGGCGCTCTCACCCCATCACTTTCACACTACAATGCTGGCTCAGGTGTCTACTGATTGGTCCATTTGGAGCTGGGAATCCTGCACTTTCCTCTGAGCACGTTGGCTCCCCAGTGACGGTGTATCAGCGGTAGTTTGAAAAGAGACGGTGGACACATCACACACATCGAAGGAGGCTTGTGCTTGTCTTCACCCACCTAGAGTCAGAGTACATTGTAAAGTGATGGGGAGAAACCCTAGCTGATGGGATGGGTTAATTACTACTACATTAGGAGGGGGAAAATTGGCAAAATACTAGAAATAAAATTATATTTTAAAAAACTGACTATGTGGTTTAAACTAGTATCATTGGGATGAACTATGATATGGTGTATGAAGTACTATATTCAAACTAATATGATCTGATCTTAAGAAACTTTTCTATGAATAATAAACTAATAACCACTGTAGAGCCATTTATGGCAAACCAAAGTTCAGTAGGGTATGAACTCTTTGCTTAAGCTTAATGTGTGAAGAGTTCGCTTGGGATAGTCTTGATGGGCTTTTGTAGCCAAATTGCTAAGCTGTGTTTTGCCTGCTTACTTACCAATCCTGTCATGGTGCTATTTTTGCTTATCTACAATGGCTTTGCTGTTCACGTGTGTGTGTGCGTGCGTGTGTGTTTGTGTGTGCACATACACACAAAGGGTTTTTGTGGTCTGAATAGTGTACATGTCCATGAAAATGATTACAATGTTCTATCTTATACAACTCAATTGAATTTGTCTATAGTGTTCCAAGACTTTCTTTATCGTTGTGTTTAATATATAACACAGTGAACTCTCATTAGGATGGTGGTGGCCCGGCAGGGACTGCCTTTCCCAGTTGTAGCAGCAGTGTTGCACTTACTAACACTGAACATTAAAACCACTAAGTTGAATTTTTGCGTTTAAACTTAATGCATTGGATTTGTGTTTGTTTGTTTTTATTTCAACAGCATTTTTTTTTCTTTTATCAAACCTATTTTTATCCCACTTTTCTCCCTGTTGCTGACGTTTAAGTTGAGGAGATTGTTTTGTTCCTCTTTGTTATGGCTGTTCTCAGCCATTTTTAAGGCATATCTTGTTGCTGTGAATAAAGTATACAGGTCATTACAGTTTCTTTTTTTTATGTTACATTAACCTGATTCCTGTATACTTAAAATGTCTAACTTGTGATGTGTGAGCCATTGGAAAGGAAAATAAAATTAAGGTGATGACAATTTTATATAAAAGCTGATTTTGAAGGCTCTGATTTCTTCAGTCTACAGATTACCAATAACACATCATACACACTTTACCCATATTGTTACTACTGTAAATATAACCACAAAGGCTATGAAATAGTGTTTTTCTTCTTTATCAGTGAGTCACGTCTAACCTCTGTGTTAGGCTATAAGAGAATAAACATTTAATGCTGGATATGAGAGACCGGTTACAAATCTAAAACAATTTATATTTACATAACAGCAATATTTCAAAACTGCTCCAAGTGGTTTTAGTTCAGTTTAACCAAACATTCAGAAATTCATTTTCAAACATGAAAGATTTCATACACTTACATAAAAGTAAATTTTCTGTTTTGGAATTTAATTTGAGAACAGTTCTGCTTTTGCAGGACTGTATAAACAGATTGCTGACTACTTGGTTAATTCATGTATTATACAATATACTATTGTAAGTCGCTTTGGATAAAAGCGTCCGCTAAATGCAATGTAATGTAATGTAATGTAATTAATTAATTTACTTATTTATTGGCCTTCTCTGAATTAGTTGCTTAAGTTGTTTGTTCTAAGCTAAACTGAAGATTAATAGTTCTCTACAAAGGTAAAAAAGAGAAGACTCACAACAGCAGTGTCAGCAATGTGTTGTATCTATGATTATAGTGCACATAAAGTAAACAAGCCATACTAATCATGCTCTGTGTAAGCTTTCAATCTAGATATACACAGTATAAACACACACACTAGCAGTGGGCAGCCCTATCCACAGTACCTGTTGAGCAGTTGGGGGTTAGGTGCCTTGCTCAAGGGCACTTCAGTCATGACCTTCCTGTCACAGGACCAGAGCCCTATCACCAGACCACAGCTTGCCCATCTGGTTCACTGTAGTGCGTTGATTGCTCTTTAGCACTTCACAGAGTCGTTCCCCTCTGGCATCAGTGGCCCATGGAGCATAAGTGTTATGTTTTTGGGACGCACTGAATGTACAGGTCCATTCTCAGTGCACCTTCACTATAGCGGGTCTAGAACATCTAACAAAGTAAGTGGTTTCAGAGATGCTGCCTCCAACATGCTTCACCCACACACCCACTAGGCTGTGAACCTATCCATGGCACCTAGGGAACAGTTGGGGGTTTGGTGCCTTGCTCAAAAGCATTTCTATCACGATTAGCCCAGGGAATGAACCGGCGACCTTCCAGTCACATGACCAAAGCCCTATTCACTAAGCTATGAAACTTTTTGTTTTTTTTTTTAATTTGTTTCAAGTACTGTAAAGTATATACTCTAGCTGAAATAACAATAAAAACCACTTGAATATCATACTGCAGTCAAATAATCACATGTGATGGGATTAGGGTGATCACCTGTCCTGCTTTACGTTGTGCTGTACAGCAATGTTACCCATTGTCCCGAGTCACGCAAATTGAGCAATCTGTCCTGCTTTTTCATTTGCCCCAATTGAAAATAAAAACACAGACATCTGTGCATAGGCTTAGTCTTGACTTTTACATGTTCCCTGCACTTTGTCAAAAGGCAGTTTTGGTTCCCTGCAGTTTTTCTGTCCAAAAAAACAGTGTTACACTATATTAAAAGGAGACAGGTTGAGCACTATGACCCAGCAGAAAATGGCAGCTCAGTCTGAAGCCTGTTTCCCTTTAGATCACCCACAAGCTCAATGATTGGCTCTATCATTTCTTGCTAATGTGTGATTGGCCGTCACCGCTGTCACTCCATCAAACTGTTTTTGCCAGCAGTCTGTGTCTTTTATTAATGATTACAATTAATTATATTATTTTATTATTAATAATACGCTTAATAGTTATTAGCATATTTTTAACAGTGAATAGTAATTATTAATAACATATTATTAATAATAATTTGTAATTGTATTAATATTAATTCATACTTAATAATAATTATTTAATTTATGTTCAAGCACCATAACCTTGTATTTTATGTTTGAATTTGATCAAAACTGAGAACATACTTTTAGTTGCATAATGCCTGGCCCTTTGGACAGCTGACTAATTTGATCCCAATAAAGACAAGATGTTGCAAAATTAGTGTTTTGTCTTGCATAGGCCTATGCCTTCAAATGTAGTGACTTTGGGCTATGTTTTGGTTCAGATAGTGTCTTAATATTTTGGTATGTAGGGTTGAAAGGCAAGAATAAATGTTTCTTGGTGAATCAGATAGACATATCTTAAGTTTAAAGTTATTACATCTTTTCAACATTTTCCCACTTAAACTTGCTACTTGTCTCACATTTTGTTTGCCTTAGAGGTGGTCACCCTGGATGGGATACGTAATTAGCATATTTCATTTTCTTCTTTTTAAAATAATACTAGAAACAAGTATTTGCATTATTTGTAATGCAGAAAACATTGTGTTGCAATTCACTGTATGGTGAATCAGTTTAGAAATGATATGATTTTAAAGGCACAGTATGTAATATTTCGGGTTATCTTTTAGCAGAATTTAAGATAATTACTAATAAAAATGATTAAAAACTCATCTAATCATTATAAACTAAGAAGTCGTTTGATTATTTTACCTTAGAATAAGCTGTTTATATCTACATTGGTCGCGGGTCGAACACCAACTGAGGCCGCCATGTTGCATCGCCATGTTTCTGCAGTAGTTCGAAAAAGACAAACGAGGCTAGCAAACTCATAAACCGTTTGTGTTGGAATGACGCTCAAATTCAATGGCACTGTAGCTTTGTTTTACCGTTGGCTGACATAAAACAGGTGAAGAAGAAGAAATAAACATATACCTCAATAAGAAGAAATACATGGAGGAGAAGCAAGAATAAAGGATTTTTGGTTTGTTTGTTTAAGACGGCGGAACATTTTTATGCTCGTCAAGAAGAGAAAACACAACTTCAATCATCAAAGAAAAGAAAACATGATGAAACTTAGGTTCATATTCGCGTGTGCAGTGTTTTTTCCCCATTCCACCTTAAATGATGCTGCAGGACATTGTAGCGCATCGGAGCTGAACACTACTGCAGCATTTAAGGTGGAACGGGAGATTCGTAGCTGCGCGCTAGTTCGAACTTAGCTAATATGAGCTCGTTGTGTGAACTCTTATCGGCTGAAGTGCCTTCTTCAGAGCATGGCAAGCTTACTTTGACTACAGAAAAATGTGTATCCTGCCTGCATTATCTGTCTACAGTGAAGCAGTTTGATGCATTTACTTTGTTACTTTGTTTGTACAGAAAACAGCTAATGTTTACAATATCACTACTGAAGTGCAGAAAATATGTTTTGTCTGCATTGTAGCTATGATAATTTTACATATTTCCTAAATTTCTAATTAAAATTAATCTTACCACT
>BRDA01003204.1:3829-14817 GCA_036984385.1 Crenuchus spilurus
TAGTAGTAGTAATCCCAATGGGTATAGAGGTAGTAGTAGTAGATGATGATGGAGATATGGGTAACCCTGATGATGATGATGATGGAGATATGGGTAACCCTAATGATGATGATGATGATGGAGATATGGGTAACCCTAATGATGATGATGATGATGGAGATATGGGTAACCCTAATGATGATGGAGATATGGGTAACCCTAATGATGATGATGATGGAGATATGGGTAACCCTGATGATGATGATGATGGAGATATGGGTAACCCTAATGATGATGATGATGATGGAGATATGGGTAACCCTTATGACGATGGTGATGATGGAGATATGAGTTACCCTAATGATGTTGATTATAGTGGTGCTGATGATGATTTATTGTGATGATTATGATGGTGATACTGATGGTAATGCTAGTGATGATGTTGGTGATAGTGCTGTTAATGATGATGATGGTGATAATGTCTTGGTTGTAGGGTGATCCTGGGAAAGATGGAGCTGATGGAACACCAGGTCTTACAGGAGAGAAGGTGAGTATCTCAGACGTCATATTATCTTATTAATAAGCACTAAAAGGATACAGTTGCTAGTCTGTAAACATTAATAAATGGAGCTAAGAATTCCTCTGTGTGTAACAGGGAGATCCTGGACTGCCTGGAGCTCTTGGAGTAAGAGGCATTGTGGGAATCCCAGTAAGTGTATTACTATTATAATCTGTGTGTGGTTTATAAAATGGAATTAAACTCCTTTATATTCAAAGCCCTTTGGAGAGATCTGACCTGATACAGTTTTAAAGAATGTTAAACATACCTCAACATGCAAATGTAAAGTCAGTGGACTGTAAAAGTGCTAGAACTAGAGCCCATATTTATCACTTTGGAGTAAGAATCCGATTATGTACCATTTATTTAACACTTAACTATTCTTCCCTACATTTTACCCAAGATTTGTGCATTACTGTTGTTTTTGTAGAACTTAAATTAATTTAAGGAAAGGAGCCCAAATGCAAAAGTATAGGCACCCTAAACTCTCTCAGATCTCAGATCAGGTCTCAGACCTTAATTAGCTTAAGGCTATTTCATGTTCACAGTCATTAAGATATATGAATATGGCCAGGATATGCTAATTTCAGCCATTGTCTTAACAAACTGAAGTCATATGCTCCTCTAAGCAACTGTCTAACACTCTAAAAAATAATTGATGCTCACAGAGCAGGAGAAGGTTATAAGATAGCAAAGCATTTTCAGGTTGCTCTCACCTCAGTTCATAATATAATTAAGAAATAACTGTTAATAGGAACAGTGGAAGTGCAGCTGAGGTTTAGGAGAGCAAGAAAACTTTGAGAGAACCTTTCAAAACTAATTTTGAAACAATAGTGACATATATATAATGTATATAATAATAATAATAATAAAAATAATAATAAATAAACAGAAAAACAAGAAATAATTTTTGATATACTAAATATTATACATCTTTAATAAAGTCAAATACAAAAAGCTAATTTTTAGCTTAGATTTTTTGCTACATAGCTAGCTTACAATATAGTTAGCTACAAAATTCCCCATAATGGTTATCTTACATACTATATACAATAAGATCATGATAATGGTTGAAAAAACAACAATATGTGAGAAATAAACAGAAAAAATTGTCATTAATGACTGAAGAAATGAATGCTACTTATGCCAGCTAGCAAACATCCTCACTAAAGACCAAACATTTAAAATAGTAATATATATATATATATGATTTTATAAACTTCCTCTCCACCGTTTTGTTACTTTTTTTAAGTCCCTTCTGTGAAGGTTTAGGCCTGATTGCTCCACTTCTGCCTACAAACACGGATTCTTCACCTGTAATCACAAAAATCCACTGATTTTAAAGTGAAACATGAAATGATTTGTCTTTTATCCAAAATGCAGGGTTTGCCAGGAAAGCAAGGACATGTTGGACCTCTTGGTGAAAAGGTTTTAGACTTTTTTCCTTATTTTTATTCTATTCTGTGGTTTATTTCACGTGAAACAATCTAAAATCTAATTTTAAGTGTCTAATATTTCTGTTTTAAGCTTATAATAAGAATTTAACACATAGCTACACATTTCTGTGTTTTTAAGTCTACACTATAATGGCAGATAATTTTGCTTATTTAAAGTAAACTAAATGATTTGCTAATGAGTTTTAATTAGTAAAATGACTTAAAACTAGCAAAATATGTCAGATTTTAAATTAAAAAGTCTTACATAATAATATAACTTTACAACATTGTCAAAATGAAATGACAGACATTTACACCAGTTTTAGATGCTTTTATATCACTTCTGCTGTGTGGACAAAGTCTGGAAAATGGTCAGTTTTTCTGGTTTTACTGTTGATAGTCTGTATTTTTTATTTAATTCTATAAACTATTGACATTTCTACCAAATTACAAATGAGAGTAGTGTTGCCTGAACTCATTCCAGAGGTTTTCAGTGGGGTTTAATGTTGATGTGATGAAGCCGTGACAAATATATAATAAAATTATGTGTGTGTGTACAGGGAGTTCCTGGAGATGAAGGTCCTATAGGACCCGTTGGTATGCCTGGTAAACAGGTAAGTTTTTTTTTTTTTTACTTCATTACAATAATAAAACAAATAATGTAAATCCGCATTTGTTAAACTTAATCCCTGTCCAGGAAACCAGCCCATCAGACTCTAAACTCTACTTTGTGTCTGTCTCAGGGTCAACCAGGAGCTGCCGGACAAGATGGAGTACCAGGAGCCAAAGGAGCCACTGTGTGTAAATTTCACTACATTACAGCAGAAAACCTTTTACAGTCTTATTTCATATTAGCATGTTTTGGGTGATGTTTTGGGTGATGCACTACATTTGAATCACTTCACAGGTTTAAGACTTTTGTTTACTGCAGTGCTCAAATGTCTCTAAAGACAACAATAATAAATAAATGCATTTACATGTTTAAAACGTATAGATTTTGTGTATAAATATTTAAAAACGAGTATTTATGCTGTATCTGTAGTCCTCCATAAAAATATGTTCATATGTTCCTAACCTAATTCAAAAAGGTAAACTGTCATATTTTATATTCATTACATATAAAATGTCGTATTTTAAGTCCTTTAATGTTTTAATGTTGATCAGCTGTAAATCTCATCTTTGCAGTTTCCACTTACTACATAAACACAGCTCAGTTAGCTAAGCAGTAGATTTTAATTCATGTTTATTGGAGCTTATTGGTGAACATTGCCATTTTCCCTCCAAAGGGTGAGACAGGGAAGCTGGGTCCAGTCGGTCCGATGGGAGCTCAGGGAATCCAGGTGAGTCAGTATCACATTTCACTTCAACACATCAAAAGTCAACATCAGTGAGCCCACTTAGCCAGGTCAGGCATCCTAAATTCATTCTGATAATGTCTACTTTCCATGTACACTTCTACAGGAGCTCCTCTGTGAATTTATTCCCATCCGGATCAGCCATGTCAGTGTTTTTCTCCCTCCGACTCCGACTTACCTCCTGCTTTAAACCATTTTAGTCCCAAACCTCCGTGATTTTACAGACAGACGCCATAGCTGGCAACAAAATGAAGATTTTTGGCTCCTGCTTTGAGCTGTATGTAGTGTCCTAGTGCACGGATCCACTAGAACCCATCACAAATCAAAGTCCAGATGGAAGATCTTCCATTATCTGTTTGGGAGACTTAATTCTCAAATTAATGTGAAAATGGAGACTTAATTGTTGTCTTAAGTGGGTTAATTATATCCAGGTTTGTAGAAATTACAATTCATCAGGGTTACACTCATGGGCTTGTGGGTAATAAGCAGGCCAGTCCCGTAATCTTTGGTATATACAGTGGAACCTGGGTTATCGTTTGCTCTGATTATTGTACAAATCGGATATCGTTGACTTTATTTGGCAAAGTTTTGTCCCAGTTGTCATTCAGTCGGCGTTCCCACATGACTTTCATCGTTTCTCATTGATAACTCAAACTAAAGCGACGCCACAGTGCTTCCTCTTGGAAAAACAGCGGCTGAGAACCCAGAGAACAGGTGTACAGAACCAAGGCTGCCGGCTGGAGCACACCGGCGCTCTCCAAAACATTTTAGTTTTATTATCGTGAAGATTTAATATAGTTTAATATTCATGATTTGTAACCCTGACTGCACTGGGAGAAGATCTGAGGGGTAAAGATTGGGTTATAGACCCCCCCCCCCCACAGGATGATCTGAGATCATCAGTTATGATCATCCTGATATCAGGAGACGCAAACCAACCTTAAAGTCAGGCTGCAGTGTGAACCAGGCTTGTGTTACACGTCAGGTGGGAGTTTGGTTGTGATTTTGTAATGTTCTCCACAGGGAGAGAAAGGAGATCACGGCCGGATGGGTATTCCTGGACTCAAAGGTCACAAAGGTCACAAAGGAGATCAGGTGACGTACTGGAAGATGCCTTCAACTCTACACCAAAATGAAGCTCATTACTAGGCCCTTGTCCATCATGGCCTTGCTGTTCCCGGTGTCTCATGTGCTTCTTTACCCAAACAACTAAATAAACCTCAGTCTGTGTGAAAAAGACCGATGTTACAAATGTCCAGCATGCTGATCAGGACGTGATGTGGGCAGCGTAGAGACCTGCTTTGTGTCTTCTGCATTTACATTTCTGAGTTTATCCAGCACATCATCAACACTTCCTCCTGTGCAGAGACACATTATACACAGGTCTCTGCACAGTTCTCAGGGTGAAATAACCAGCATCCCGTGCTGTGTCCACAAGAATAACTGAGGACTTTAATGTCTCACTGTAGCAGCAGGAGACGGCTGGACGGGCGCCGGCCTCCACTCCTACAGCTGCGGATTTTAGTCATCAGAAGTGAACACCTGTCTACCTGCACTGTAATGTCAGTCTGAGACACATTTAATCCACCTTTCATCACCAGACCTTCATTAGTAAAGTTACTCACACTCATTTGGTAGGGTTCTTGTTTTTAGGGACTTCTGCTTTACTCACTGGGTGGTTTGGACTGGATTTCTGCTTTGTGATGACAGAAGTGAAGTCGATTTGAATTAAATGTTTCGTTGCAGGGCGCGTTGGGTCCAGTTGGTCCTAAAGGAAGTGAGGTAGGTGGCGAGTCATTCACATTTGACACATCATTACCTTTTGATTTCATTTAAAGCTTGTATACTTCTGCTCTGCAGGGTGAACCTGGTGCTACTGGAGATCCAGGTGTTAAAGGTGACCAGGTACAGTATGTCACATGATTAGTTTACATCACAACCAGGTCGTATTGTTATTATAAAATGATTATTATTGTTGATTACAGGGCCCTCCAGGCATTACAGGAGTCAAAGGAGCGGTATGTATTCCTTTGCCTTGTCCAGTGCAGATGAAAGCCAAACAGAAATATTTGACTTTTCTTTCATTTTTGATCCTCCTTTTTGAAGAGAGGAGAGAAAGGACAAAGAGGAGCTACTGGAGCTGATGGCCGTCCAGGCCAGCCCGGACACGAGGGGCTGGGCGGACCCCAGGGGGCCAGAGGTCTAGAGGGGGAGAGGGGACTGCCAGGACCTTCAGGACCCAGAGGATTTCCGGTGAATATGAAATTAATCAAAATATGAAGTCTGGCAGTGATTTTCAGAGCCAACAATGTACTGTGTACCAACCAGACTGTACGATGGCATTACTGTGGCAAAGCCATTATGGGTTGTTAGGCACTGCCATGATGGTAGTACCACAGTATTACAAGTAGTTTAGCAATAATAAACAATATTAATAGTGTTAGTACAACTAGCTGCATTACTGTAGCGGTGCTGTACTACCATCAAAATAGAAGAACACACATTATGCTGATGTTATAGAGATGTTGTGTCCCAGCAGACAGCCACGTACAGGCTTTATATACATCACTTATTCTCTGTAGGGTCCCAAAATGAGCGACGAGAAGATTCGTGAAATATGCGCCGCAGTCGTTGAAGGTAAGATGTTTCTACATCCTTTCAGAATAAAGGTCATTTACAGAACATCAGTTTTATTAAAAATACTCAAAAGTTTAACATGGTTCTGTTACAGAACCGGTACATGACTAAAGGGTTCCTCAGACTGATGAAGAATGTGTGGTACATGGTTCTATAGGGAAGCTTCTTAGAAAAAAAAAGCCCCAGAAAGGAACCCATCTACAACACACTCTTCATCACGCACAGAGTGTTCCTGGTTCTATATACAGTATAACCAGAACCCTTGAACCATTTTGTTTGAGTCTAGTACATAAAGATCTCAGTCGTAACTGTTGTTGTTCTCTCTACAGAACATTTGGATTCTTACAAGAAAGAACTTTCGAAGAAACCTCTGCCTATTGGTGCTCCTGGTACTGCAGGACCGGCTGGTCCACCAGGACCTCCTGGACCAGCAGGAACCCATGGAGCAGCTGGACCCCGAGGACTACCAGGGGCCCAGGGGACGCCAGGGTTTTATGGCCTTCCAGGAAAGCAAGGAGCAAAAGGTAGAGTGTGTCTAATGAAGGTTCTCTAGTGATTTCCACGGCCCTCACATCTTGTGATGCAGAACATTGTTTGACTGTCTTTAGGGTGATATATACTTCTGAGAAGAAGGGGGTTATGGGTAAGTCTAGCACCTAGAGGCTCGCAAAGCCAAGATAAGCAAACTGAAGGACACGTTATGTGAGGAACCAGTTCAGTTGAGAAGACGGTGGTGCTGGAAGAAACTGGACTCTTTGCCCACACAAGGAGAACATACACAACCTGGATGGGAACTCAAACCCAAGACCTTAGCACCGAGAGGTGAACGTGCCAACCACCATGCCACCATGTTTCAGCACAACACAGGAACCAGGATGAAGGATCTTGAGAAGATCTTAAAATGTAAACGCGCTTGGCTTGGTCTTCAGATGTTATTTTGGCCCCCCGATGCCAGTCGTCTGGGTATTTAAATGCATTTCTCTTTACAGCTCACGCTGCCAACGCCTTTCTCAGCTCACTTCAGGACGCGGTACCTCGTGGTGACTTTACAGAGATTGATTTCTGTTGGCTCCGTGCACTAACTCGAGGGTCGTGGCCCTCAGGGGCTGTAACACCATGTCCCAAACAGTGCCATCGTCACTACGTGCTCGTGTGGCACTCATAGCCCTTGGGCGGGAACAAGAGTGTGCTCGTTAATGAGATTTGAAATGGAGCTGTAATAAGCAGATGATACTGAGAGTCCTCGGCTCGCGAACGGCATCTCAATCATTTCAGAAATGAGCCCGGAGCCGTTTGTGAGCGCTGAGAGAGAAAGAGGTGAGAAAATAAAGCTCAGGGTGATTCTCTGAGTCATCAGCATCTTCTGGACTTGAACAAACGAAGACTTTAGTAAACAGAGGAACATCTTTTCTGATGCCTCTGTCTCAAGCCAGGTCTGTTCTGGTCTTAGAACCGTATGTCCACTTGGCAAATTTTGAGTCTCCTGACAATCGTAAAAGGTCTCCAGATTTGAGTTTGATCACAATCAGTGATCCTGTAGTGTGGGGGGGTCTGTAATCCAGTCTTTACCTCCAAAATTCTCTCAGTGCAGTCAGGGCTGCACCCCATTGAGAACCGTAGATATGAAACATGTTCAGTCTTTAGACTCCGTGTCTTGTAGTGGGGGGCGGAGCTGATTCTCTGCCTGAAAGACTATCAGCCAATGAGAGCGGAGCTGAAGGTGTGTGTACAGGAGAAGTTAAAAGGTGAGTGAGGTGGACTTGTGGAGCTCCAGCGGTGTCTTTATAATGTGAGCTGTTATAATTACATCCACCATGTTTGTTTACATGTAGTTTGCGAGATTTTAAGGCTCGGCGCCGTTGCTCAGGTGTGTTACTCTTAAAGTGTGTGGCGTTGGTGTAGTGTGGGCGCCGTTATGACTAACAACGATCAAGGACAGAAAAATCAGTGAGAACTGTTGTGTGGCTCATGTTTTCTACATCATTTAGGATTTTTCCTGTAGTGTGAACACTTTGACTGCACATTGCGTGATTTCGTCGGGTCATGCAAACCTCTGGCTTTCAGAAAAAGATCAAGGGGTTAGGGTCCCGGTTACAGAAGGTTGTTGGTTCGATCCCATGGTAGGACACAACTGAAGTGCCCTTGTGCAAGGCAAATAACCCCCTGCTGCTGCCTGGGCACAGATGATAGGGGCTGCTCACCATTTTGGGCAAGTGTGCTACTCTGCTGGAGTGAATGTGACCAGGACTAAAATCTGCTGTGTGTTTACAGGTGATGCGGGACCTAAGGGAGATAAAGGAGATAATGGTATTGGAATCCCAGGAAGCCCTGGAGAGCCAGGAGCTCAAGGTAACGTCTCATCATGTTCTTGTCTGAAGGTTATATTCACACTAAGGTGTGCAGACCTGATACTGCTGATGTCAGGATCGGTGATATTGGTAAGTACGCTCTTAAAAAAGATGGTTCTTTAGTCAAGAAAATGGTTCTGTCCAGAACCGTGAACACTCAACGAACCCAAAGGGTTCTTTGCATGATGAAAGGGTTCTTCCGGTTGATGAGGAATGTGCTGGTTCTGTATAGAAGCCTTTTGAAAATTGTTCCACTATTACTACAAGCTTGACAACAGTAGAACCCTTTTGGAGGCTGTGTAGAACCGTTTTCTGAAAGGTTCTGTATAGAAGCATCTACAACACATTCCTCATTAATCTGAAGAACGGTTTCACCATGCAAAGGGTTCTTTTAGTGTTCCTGGGTCTATATAGAACCATTTTCTTGACTAAAGAACCCGTTTTTTTGGAGCGTAGGACGTCGGTCACCTGCCACACGTATTTATCTGCACTTTGTGGAATGAGATGATCGTTTTGAAGCCGAAATAAAAACTGAGACACTTCGTTTTTTAAAATTAAAAATAAATATAACAGTTTGATCAGCTGTGGCTTGAAATTGGTTTTATGTTGTTCTCTTCTTGGTTCTGTGTCATGTAGGACCTCCTGGTAAGCCCGGCATTGGTAAAGATGGTGAAAAGGGTGCCCGGGGAGAAGCGGGCACAGCTGGTATCCCAGGCACCCCTGGAACTAAGGGCCCTGCTGGACCTCCTGGCCTCTGCGACCCCTCCAGCTGCTTCAGGCCTCAGCCCCTTTACTTAGTCAGCGGGAAAAAGCCCATCAATATTAAGGGCCCATGAAGATGGAGCTGCTGAGAAAACTCCTCATCGTCCGTCATCATCATCGTCAACAGAGAGGAAGTGCGTCTAATAAACTTGAAGAGACTCCAGGTGTGGCTTTGGGGAGTCAGCGTAACTTAGAGCAGCTTCTGACAGGTGTATAGAGACTCAGATTTAGGACAAACACATCTTCTGACTATTGTTCTTCTGACTTGTACATACGATAGAATAAAAAACGACTAGACACGGGCGGCATTTCTCCTTTCTCTACAGCAAAATGTGAATCAGAGGAGTTCTAGGTAAGAACCGAAACCTGAACCAGATGCACAATGTGGCTGTTTTAACTGCGTCCACACATTTGACTTTTCCTAAATAAAAAATCTCAGCACATAAAAGCAGCCATGCTAGCAGAGGCTAAGCTATGCAGTCCAAAGACCAGGAAACGAATAAAACTTCACCACCACAAAGTTGTGGAAGTCTGTATTTTGTATTTGCATGCGCATCTTATCCACTCGAGTCCCTCCACCCAATCACCTGGCACACACACCAGGAGAGTTTAGAGTACCCAGTTCACCTGACCTCCATGGAAACCCAAATGGGGTGTCAAACTCAAGACCTCAGTGCAAGAACCACCAAACCACCCTGCAATAGCATGTTGCACAGTTAAGCTTTTAACACCTGCTCAACCGTTTGGTAGAGCACATCTGAGTCACTATATCTTCTTCAAGAACTTAACACAGTGTGATTGTGACATCTCTACCAATCGGTAGAGCTATGTTAGGCTAAAAACATCCACTAGAGGTCAGAAATGCAACATTTGTGCCTAATTTGTTAGCCTCACCCAAAGGTCAGCACCCCAAAAAGTTGGTATAATTTGGCTGGTACACTGCAGTGACACTGATGTGGTGGTGGTGGTGTGCTAGTGTGTGTCCACTCACACTTACCTTGCTGGTCCACCTTGTAGATGTAAAGTCAGCAGCTCAGCACAGTTCGTGTTGGTCCTCTAGTCCTTCATTGGTGACACTGTTGACTGGCTGATCCACTCCAACATGCACTAACACACCACCACCACATCACTGTCACTGAGAATGATCCACCAGCTCTGTGGGGGTCCTAACCACTGAAGAACAGAGTGAATGGAGGTTAACACAGTATACAGAGGAACAAATGGAAGTGTGTACAAAGTGCAGCTCAGTGGAGCTCAATGAGTGTAAATACAAAAAGGTGGTTTTAATTTTATGGCAATAACTACGTTGAACCCCTCCAATAAATATAACACACAGAGAAGGATTTCACAATAAAATAAAAGCATGTTCTAGAAAATGGGCCTGATCCACTTTATTAAAACAATTACATACACAAAACGTCCTAATTTAGATTTTAGCACCAACAAAATCAGTATAAACAGGATTCATGCATAATTTATGTTAACGATGCCTGTAGCTCATTACAATAATTTAACGCAACCCGTCAATGGAAGCGAGAGACTAAAAACCAAAAAAAAAGAGACCGAGACGATGTTTAGCATCAGTTATGGACCAGAGTAAGTGGAAGTCCACGTTGGGTTCGCTGGTGAAGTGAATTAAAGCACTAAATTTACACAAGTGTGCTGAGCCAGCTTGTCAAAACATGTCACGTCATTAGCATCGTGAAGGTGAGACGGGACGAGGGAGCACAAACCAGCAAAAAAGCACTAAAAACACAAACGCTGTGGACTTCTGGTGCATTTCGTTACTAGCTACAGTACATTGATGGGTAACATGAGCAAAATGTTGACGTGGCTGCAGGTTTAGGCTTCAGCAGACCCTGTACGACCAACCAGTCTGAAGACCGACTTCAAAAACTAAAACCCCAATTCC